>JACCIX010000950.1:0-103562 GCA_025506515.1 Flaveria trinervia
CAAACCTACTGAGAATATCCCCTACATACTTAGTCTGATGTAAGAAGATCCCATTTGGTGTTTGATCCACCTGTAGCCCGAGAGAAAACTTCATCTCCCCCATTGCACTCATCTCAAATTCCGCCTTCATTACTGCTTCAAATTCTTTGCATAATTCTTTGTTCTTTGAACTGAAGATTATGTCATCTACATATATTTGTACTAGTAGTAAATCTCCATCTTTTTCTCTGATAAACCGTGTACAGTCAATGAATCCCCTACGAAAGCCGTGTTTCACAAGATGAGTCGAGAGTTTCTCATACCAAGCCCGTGGAGCTTGATGAAGCCCGTATAGAGCTTTGTTGAATTTGTAAACTCTATCCCGATGATATGGATCCTCAAATCCCTCGGGTTGACTGACATACACTGTTTCTCGGATCTCACCATGAAGGAATGCACTCTTAACATCAAGTTGATAAACTTTGATTTTCATATAAGATGCATAGGAAAGGAAGATGCGAATGGCTTCCATCCTTGCCACTGGTGCAAATATTTCATTGTAGTCGATACCTTCAACTTTTCGAAAACCTTGAACAACAAGTCGAGCCTTGTTTCTAGTGATCACTCACTCATCTTTCTTGCATTTCAAGACCCATTTGATGCCAATGACTTTAGCACCTTTAGGTCTATCAACTAGTGTCCATACACCTAACTTCTTAAACTGAAGGACTTCTTCCTACATGGCACTAACCCAAGCCTCATCATTTAGTGCTTCAATAACATACTTTGGTTCAAACTGAGACACAAAGCAACGGTATGCACCATCGTGAAGGTATCATTTTTCCATCACGGAGGCATAATCAGCTGAGTATAGCTGATTTCTAGTCTAAACCCCTGATCTCACATCTCCTATAATATTATCCAATGGATGATAGACATTTAGACGTGAGCTAGGAGTTGTCGGAACAACCACCTCAGAGTCAAGCTTATGAACATTGGGTTCTGGATCTGAAGCAGTCGGAGTCTGAGGTTCTGATGGTTCAGAAGCTAATAGGTTTGTTAGAACATAAAAATCGAAGTTTAACCATTTGAACTTTCTGAAAAACGCAGCGGATATATATAGCTTTATAATTTGTTTATAAGCTGAATAAAATGTTCTTTAGGTGACCATATAAATGTATAAACAAACCCATATTACAAGGATCATTTTTATGTGAATAGACAAGCTATGAAAGCATAAAACGTGCATTATGGACAGCCATATAGAGGCTGCCATATACTACCTTTCAGCAGCGAAAGGGGGTCGAAACTTTGAAGATGATGATGTTATTGAGCAGCAATCCTTCAACGTGGAGGACCTCAAATCTCGATACCCACAAGTCTTGCAAACACCCACTTGCTAAGTAGTGTTACACCAAACCTTGAACCTCTTCTTGAACTCGATTTCCAGCCAACAATTAGCTTGAAGTTCAGCCAAGAAACTCTTGAAAACAGCCAAGATTTTCGAGATTTTGAAGAGAGAAGAAGGAGAGAATTACTCTTGCATGTGTGAGAGAGAAAAAAAATGTTAGCTTGAATGGATGGATGAGTGTGTGTTTAGTTAAGTCTTACAATAATCAAGAAAATTTGGCTTCCCCAAGCCCACTGTTTTTGGCCGTGGGAATGCATTTGAAATGCATTTCCCACTCAATTTAATTCCCCTTTTTTTTAACATTATGTCATCCATTCAAGTTATAAAAATTAAACCCTTGTTGTAATTTTTATAACATAACACTCTTTTATAAGTCATTATCTAACCATTTTAAATAATGAAACAAATAAATCTCCTTGAACAAAATCATCCATATAATTTTGTTCTAACATAAGAGCAATATTAGAAAACCAATTTTCTAAATTAGGTGACTTTATTTGTTGTATGATCCTATCAATAGGCAAATATTTATTGGTGTTGTACAACTCGTTATTGGGTATGACCTGACTTGGATCATAACGTACTAACCACATCAATATTATATGTGTCTTGGGCATATAAGATCCAACAATCTCCCACTTGCAGAAGATTCATAGAAGATTGATGCAAGCAGTAAATACCGCCTAGCAACGGTTTACTACCCTAATACGTATGACTAAGTGTCATTCAATAACATCATCCTCTTCAAGTACCATACTTGAAATGTTTTAGGTGAATCAATCATCTATCCTTTTGTCACAGATGTCATGTTAAATCCTAGAGACACGGAGTGATCATTCTCATTGATTTAACTTTATCAGGCCTTAGACATCTTACTCTCAACGAATAACAGGGAAAAATCCCATCTTGACTACATACATCTCTCACAATTACCTTATATTATACTTGAATTCAGACTTTTGTACTGTCATATTTCAGAATAGTGAAGAACTGAGCCAAAATATAATATTTGGTAAATATCAAGACCCAATATGTATCACAGGTCAGAGGATACCAAATGATGTTCGCCTTTACTCAAAATTACTTATGATCAGTCAGCAAGATTCCATGTAGTAATTTTGAGATGCAGGACTGTCCAATATTTGCATCCCACAAATATCTATGAACCTGGTAGCAACCCATTGCTCTATATCATTCTTATGAATATCAACCAATCCAAGTTCATAATAATCTTACCCTCAAACTTGTTCCCACAAGTCTGAACGACTATGGACATTTAGAGTAAACATTTCACTCATGGATTAAACATACTAAATTGGAACATTAATTGAAAGATTATAACCAAATAATTTTATTCAACTAATAAAGAGTTCCGCATATCCAAATACAAAATTTATAGATCAAACCCAATCACTAGAATATCGAAGTCCATGGCACAAGTATGACCTTCATGCTTTGCCTTGTCAAGAAGCTTCGTGAGAGGATCCGCTATGTTTTGATCCGTGTGAACTTTGCGAATACATATCTTTCCTTTTGCAACTTCATCTCGTATGTAGTTGAATCTCCGCTCAATGTGCCTAGTCTTTTGATGAGCACGAGGTTCCTTGATTTGAGCAATCGCACCTCGTTATCACAAAGAATCTCCAGAGGATCCTGAATGGAAGGAACTACCCCTAGATCGGCTATGAATTTCTTCAACCATGCAGCTTCCTGTGCTGCCATTGAAGCGGCGATGTATTCTGACTCTGTAGTGGAGAACGCTACGACTTCTTGCTTGAGCTTTTCCAAGAAATAGCTCCTCCATTCAGAATAAAGATGTACCCCGATTGAGATCCTAAATCATCTCGAACGGTTTGAAAACTCGCATCCGTGTAAACTTTTACAACGAGTTCCTCTTCACCAGACCGTAGATCAAGAACATGTCCTTAGTCCTCCTTAGGTACTTCAGAATGTTCTTGACAGCCATCCAATGACTGTCACCAGGATTTCGCTGGTATCTACTCGTCATGCTTAAAGTGTATGACACGTTCGGTCTAGTGCATATCATTGCGTACATGATGGATCCTATAGCAGATGCATATGGGATTGCCTTCATTCTATTCTGCTCCTCCTTGAGCTTGGACATTGAGTCGTACTCAATATTGTCCCTCTCTGAATAGGTACAGTACCTTTCTTAGAGTTCTCCATCTTGAACCTTTTCAAGATTTTGTCGATGTATGCACTTTGATTCAAACCAATCAGCCGCCTTGATCTATCCCTGTAGATCTTTATTCCAGAATATAGGCGGCTTCACCAAGATCCTTGATGGAAAAAAACAACTTCCAAGCCAGTTTTTTACACCTTCCATGGTTGGAAAGTCATTTCCAAATAGTAATATGTCATCACATATAATACTAGGAAGGTTATTTTGCTCCCACTAGCCTTCTTATACACACAAGCCTCATCAGCGTTTTTGATGAAGCCAAATTTCTTTACCTCCTCATCAAAATGGTGATTCCAGCTTCTCGATGCTTGTTTCAATCCATAGATTGATTTCTTTAACTTGCATACTTTATTAGGATGTTTTGGATAACAAAACCTTCAGGCTAAACCATATAGACATCTTCCTCAAGATATCCATTTAGGAAAGCGGTTTTGACATCCATTTGCCAAATCTCATAATCATAATGAGCAGCTATGGCAAACAATATCCTTATAGACTTTAGCATCGCAACAGGTGAGAAAGTTTCATCATAATCAACCCTTGAGTTTGAGTGAAACCCTTTGCTACAAGTCTAGCTTTATAAGTATCCAAGTTTCCATGCATATCAGTTTTCTTCTTGAAAACCCACTTACTTCCAACTACCTTCGAATTAAGAGGTGGTACAACAAGTTCCCAAACTTGATTGTCATACATGGATTGCATCTCAATGTTCATGGCCTCAAGCCATTTGTGACAATCCAAATCGGACACTGCATCATGGTATGTGGTTGGTTCATCTGAATCTACCACATAGCATCCATCCATGAAAAATCCGTATCTTTCAGGTGGATTACTAGTTCTACCACTTCTGCGAACGTTTTGTGTGTATCGATCAACCGCTTGATCATCTTCAACATCCTCCTGTTGAGTACTAGTTTCAACCAAACATGTATCGGGCTGTGGTTCTTGATCTTCCTCAAGATCCACTGTTCTACTGCTAGTTCCTTCCATAAGGAACTTTGCTTCTAAGAACTCACCCTTTCTGGAAACAAACACCTTTTGTTCCAGTGGATCATAGAAATAATATCCCATAGAATCTCTAGGATATCCAATAAAGATACACTTGGTGGATCGTACTTCTAATTGTTTGGGGTGGGAGTCTTAACATAAGCCTCACAACCCCAGACCCTTAAGTATGATAGGGATGGAACTCTTTCATGCCATATCTCAAAAGGTGTCTTTTCCACCTTTTTGGTTGGGGCCATATTTAGAATACGGGCCGCAGAGAGCAAAGCGAAACCCCAAAATGATAGAGGCAATGCACTTCTAGCCATCATAGATCGAACCATATCCAATAAGTTTGATTCCTCCTCTCGGACACACCATTATGTGTGGTGTTCCAGGTGGAGTGAGTTGTGAGACAATCCCACAACTCCTAAGATGATCTTGAAAAACATCACTTAGGTATTCACCACCTCTATCGGTGCGGAGAACTTAATTGTCTTGTTGAGTTGATTTTCTACTTCATTCTTGAAGATTTTGAACGTTTCAAAAGCTTCATCTTTGTGCTTTAATAAGTACACATACCATAGCGACTATAATCGTCAGTAAAGGTAATGAAGTATCTTTCACCATTCCTAGTCATTGGCTTAAAAGGACCACATACATCCAAATGTATGATACCTAATAAATCTTTTGCCCTTTCGTTAGTCCCACTAAAGGGTGCCTTAGTCATCTTTCCTTGTAAACAAGATTCACATACATCAAATGAATCATACTCATTTGTTTTTAAAAGACCATTCTTTTGAAGTGTTTGTATATGTTTCTTGTTTATATGACCAAGACGACAATGCCAAAGATAGGTATCACTCAAATCCAACTTGAGTTTCTGGTGTTAGTTTGGTACAATGAACTATTTAAAGTATTTTCATGAACCAATTCATAAATACCATTAATGGGAATAGCTTTAAAATAGAACATATCATTTAAAGAAACATGAATATCATTTTCAACAAAAGATAATACAAAATCATAATGTCTTAATTGGGATACAAAGATAATGTTCCTAGTCAAACTAGGAGCATACAAAACATTCTTCAAAGTTACTTCCAAACCATTTGGAAGTTTTAGGATGTACTCCCCACGAGCTTCAACTTTGACTTTGGCTCCATTTCCCATGAAGTGGCTAGCATCCCCTTGTTTGAAGTCCCTACTTCTTTTGAACCCCTACAACAAATTGCAAATATGAGTTCCACATCCGGTATCCAATACCCATGTGTTAGAATATATAACATTAAGATCAATATGAATCATGTAAATTGTACCTGAGGTTTGCCCCGCATCCCTCTTTTCTTTCAACTCTTTGAGATAGACTGGACAATTTCTCATCCAATGCCCTATCTCACCACACTTGAAGCATGGATCGTTTATAGCAACCTTTTGTTCTTCTCCTTGGGCTTCGGTGGTTCCGCCCTAACAACCATCTTCCCTTTTCCCCAAACGTGTCCCTTTCTTTTGGCAACAATTGCCCTAGGAGGGGGTAGAGACCTTCTCTTTCTCCCTTCTTCATTAATGGTGAGAACGGGTAAAACCCTTTTACCCATTCCCGCCTCGGCTGATTGAGCATTGAATGAAGTTCATTTATGCTCTTGTCCCATCCGTTCATATTGTAATTCATGACGAATGCCTCAAATATTTTAGTTAGGCCATTAAGGATCAAATCCGTGGCCAACTCCTTTGAGAAAGGACAATTTAGCCTTTGAAGGCAGTCGATGTGGCTTTCCATCTTAAGAACATAAGATGAAACCGATTGGGATTCCTCCATCCGACATGCATGAAGCGCTCGAACCGTTTCGAAGCGCTCCACCCTAGCTTGTTGCCGGAACATTTCCCGCAACTGAGTGATCATGTCATAACCATGGAGCTCATACTCTTTTTGGAGGTCGGGTGTCATACTTGCCAACATTAGGCAAGAGACTTGGATGGAGTCTTCCACATATCTAACCCAATCATTATAGGCCTCCATATCCTCCTCGTTAGGTTCATCGGGGATGGGATCATCAAGGATGTAGGCCGCCTTTCTTGCTTGAGAACGATTCTCAAGTTGTGGTACAAATCCATGAAGTTGTTAGGTGTTAGACGATCCCTTTGAAGGATCGCCCTTAGAGATTGGTTGTTTTGGTTTGGTACATCGTTATTAGCGTTGTTGTTGTCGGCCATCTACAAGATTTTACAAAGTTCCATTTTAGTATTCGTTGATATAATTATATTTCATTTATGTTGGAACAAAAGAACCAATGAGCCAAGATCAGAAAACCTCTAAGTCCCACATGGTATCACAACAACTGCTGAAAGCCTCATCAGCAGTTTGACAAGTGCTGAAGACTTCAACAGCTGAAGATCAAGTGCTGAAGACTTCAACAGCTGAAGAACTAAAGTACTGAAGTACAACAGCTGAAGAACACAAGTGCTGAAGCTGAAAGACCAAAGTACTGTAGTACAACAGCTGAAGACTTACAAGTGCTGAAGATCAACAACTGATTTACAAAGTCTGAAGAAAAAGACTGAAGACATCAGCTGATGATATCTACTGAAGTCATCAGCTGATGAAACATCTGAAGGTCAAAGTCTGAAGATCAAGTACTGAAGCCTCAGTAGTTTGTCACAACTGTTGAAGAGTACTTCCTCAGTAGTTGTGATATCAGTAGTTTTATATTTCTAGTTCAATAGTTTTATGTTTCAGTAGTTTTGTAAAACAACTGAAGAGCTTGTTCTTCAGTCGTTGTAGTTTCAGTAGTTTTATATTTTGTACTTAACACTCTGATATGTTCTCAGTAGTTGTGAACATTTCAGTAGTTTGTTAAGAGTTAGTTATTTTTGTATTAGATCTGCCAGTTGTCACTTTCCGTGATAACATCAGCGATTGCACTCTATATAAGGAGTGTCAACCTATTGTAATAATTCAGTGAATAACGGGAATGAAATGAATGATTTGATTAGAAATATTCTATATCTATAAAATTCCTTGAATCAGAAATATATATTCTCTCACTATAACTGTATGTGCTCTTAATGCATACAAGTATCGATTACTTGCTACAATTTGTCTAATTCTGTTCGTATTCCGCTGCTTTGAACCCTAATACATCAAACTTGTGATCGCTGATCCTGTCAAATGGTATCAGAGCGGTTAATCATTGATCGATCTAATAATTGATCATTGAAACTGCTATTCAAGATCTAAGTTTGATTGAATTAGCTTTTGTTTTTGCAAGAAACGGTTATAGAGATTGAATTTTCTGTATTTCTGGTCATTCATCCTGAGATCTTTTCTTGGTTTTCATTGAGTTTGTTGTGGTTTGTGTAAAACTTTTAAAAGCTTCAATTAAATTGTTTCTGAACTGAAAATGACTACTCCCTCCAATGATCCTCACAATACTGGTTCCTCAACCAAGCCACCAATGCTGGTTAGGAATGAGTATAACATATGGCAAAGACGAATGCTCCATCACCTGTCTGTTAACAGCGCAGGTTGTTGGACATCAGTGGTACATAGTCCACACAAGCCTATGGTGAATAACCCGGAAACCAATCAAATGGTTCCGAAGAGGAGGGAGCAATACTCAGATGAGGATAAGAAGTTGCTTGAAATTGATGCAAAAGCCCATGGAATTCTGGCCATGGCATTGCCAAATGAAATATACTCTGGGCTAATGCATCATGAAACTGCCCATGACCTCTGGAATGCCTTGAAAGAACAATTTGGAGGAACAGATGAGGTCTTGGCAAATAATAGAGAAACTCTTGCCCAACAATATGTGACATTCTCTCATAGAAAGGGTGAGACACTGACTCAACAGTATGAGTGGTTCTCTTGTTTGATCTCTGAACTAAAAATGGTCAACCTTGAGTACACAAATATTCAGATGAATAACAGATTTCTCAGATCACTGCCTGAGAGATGGGACACATATACTATTGTCCTACGCTCCAGTGCAAGTTTGGACAAACTATCTCTCACCCAACTCCATGGGAAACTGCTCACGTTTGAGAGAGAGATAGAACAGAAGAGAAAGCTGTCTTCATCTGGAAAGCTCACTGAAGACTTTGTACCAGGCAACACTGCCTTGGTGGTCATGAGTCAGAATATGCTTCATCTGAATGCCAGTATCATGAGCATATTAATTTCTCTTCAAGCACTTCTGATTCTACATTTGTGAGTGTTGATGGTCAGTTTACTGGGTGTAATAATGACAATTATGCTTCATTATGGATGATCTCAAGGGGATTGCTGATGACGACTTAGAAGAGATGGATATTTTGAGCCAAATGGCCCTGATAAATATCAGATCTCAGAAGTTCTATAAAAGAACTGGAAGAAAATTCCCAGGACTCTCTGGCAAAACCAAAGTTGGTTTTGACAAGAGCAAGTTGAGGTGTCACAAATGCCAAAGGCTTGGACACTTTGCAAGAGAGTGTAGATCAACTGGATCTAACTCCACTGCACCCTTTGTGACTTTTCCTGGCAATAGTCAACACACAGAGGGCAACATCCTGTCACTTCTAGTCATCATCCTCAACAACAATCTCCGGCATATTTTGTTCCTCGGGTCAAATGCCATATCCGTACCCTTGTTATTACGTGCCACAGTCAAATCAAGTTCAAGTTCCTATGGCACCACAACCTCTTGCACTACCAGAACCTCAGCCATCCCAATCTCATCAACAAACTCAACCTCAACAACACAGCTTCTTCACCCCAGGAGTTGTTGACTGGAGCAGTTTACCAGATGACATGTCTGGTCATGACCAACTGTTCTCAGGTGCTGGTCAACATGGTGGTGACAGTCCTTTTGGGAATCTAGCTCTTATGGCTTTGGAGTCTGCTGATACTTCATTTTCTAATGCCTCTACACCTCAGGTATCATAGGTATCCTCTGAGGCAAAAGCCAAATTATGTTCTGAACCATGCATAGCAGCATTTGCTTCCATTAGAGAAGCAAATGTAGCTCTAATTAATAAGAACATTGAGCTAGAACAAATAATTTCCAAAAACAAAGCTGAGTTTGAGTCTGTGCTTAAAGATAAAAATGATGAGATCTATAAACTGAATTGCCAAATAATTGATGATAAGGCTAGAGAAGAGGTACTTCTAGAGAAGTACAAAGATCTCAAAGAAACCCTTGCAGTTACCCAGGTAGAGTGTGATAGATGGGTACAATCATGCAAAGGTTTTGAAATGCTTCTTAGTAAGCAATCTGCTTCAAATGTGAAGTTTGGAATTGGTTACAATCACACTGCTCCACCTATAGATTTTACCCCAAGAGCAGAGGTAGAATCTGATGGTGAGAGTGATAACCAATCCATCACATCATGTGATCTACCTTCTGATATAGCACAATCAGAAGTAGCAGTCAGCATCAAGCCCTCTTTGAACTTATTAGCTGATGTTGATGGTTCAAATGCTGACATTCACATGATTAATGAGTTGATCAACTCAGGAGTTAATTCTGAAGGTCCTGAAAGGACTAGAGAGCAGGATTTAACACCTGAAGTTCAAACTTCAACTGCTGTCAGTACTGAAGAGAAGAAAACTGCCAGTAGAAAGAGTTTGAAGACTACTAAAGAGGAAGTCAAGAAAGCAAACAATGCTTCCAAAGCATTAAGAACAACTCTTCAGTTGCTTCACCCTCTTTAGTTGATGATCAACCTAAGATGAAGAAGAAACCATGTGAAGTATGTGGTTTGTTCAATCATCTTACAGATGATTGTTGGTACAAAAGAGGTTCCAAACTCAAACTAAAAGAAGAAATTAAAGAGAAAATGGTAAAAATGAAAACTGAGTTTGAGACCACATTTGTATCAGCAACATCAAATCCTGTAACCCTTAAGTCCTCAAAGAAATCCAAAAAGGAAGGGGTTAAACAGGTGACAGCTGAGAATGCTCAGAAGAAGAAGGGGCAACATAGGAACTTATCAAACTCCACTGGCAATGTGTCTGATGAGCTGAAAGCTTTATCACAAAATCAGACACAGCTGGTTATGATGGTTCAATATCTGTTGGGTAGAGTTAACCAACTAGATGCTCCTATGTTGAAACCACAAAAAAGGAGGTCCAAGCCAAAGGACTCTCTTCTACACCATCTTCTTCCTCTCAGGCTGTTGTTTCAGATAAACCTGTTAGTTTACCATCTATTGATGAGACCAGGCCCAAAACCAAAAAGGTTTGGGTCTCCAAAACTAACTGATTGTTTATTAATGCAGGGTTCTTCAACATGCCAAAGTAGCATCTGGTATGTAGACAGTGGGGGATCTATGCACATGACTGGGAACGGCTCTCTTCTTCATGACTACTCTCAAGGAAAGAAGAGATTTGTTTCTTTTGGCAATGATGCTAGGGGTTACATCATTGGTAAGGGCTTTGTCTCCAATGGAGAAATCAAATTTGATGATGTTAATCATGTGGAAAATCTCAAGTACAATCTCTTGAGTGTCAGTCAAATGTGTGATAAAGGCCATGTTGCTCTTTTCACCAGTCAAAACTGTAGGATTCTGTCATCCAAAGTTTAGCACTTGATTGACAAGGTGTTGGATGATCACACTCTCCTGAGAGCCAACAGGACAGGAACAGTGTATGCCCTAGATCTTTCCAAGAAAATAGATCTCAAAGGCAATCCTTGCCTATTTTCCAAAGCCTCCTCTCAAGAATCTAAACTGTGGCATAGAAGGCTTGGTCATGTTAATCTCAAAAACATGAATCAGCTTACCCACAATAGTTTAGTCAGAGGCTTACCAATAAAGGAGTTCCACTGTGATGAAACCTGCACTGCTTGTTTAAAAGGAAAACAACACAAAGTCTCATTCCCTCCTATTGAAGTGCCTAAGTCCATTGCCTGCTTGCAATTACTGCATATGGATCTATTTGGTCCTGTGAGAGTAATGAGCATGGCAAAGAAGAAATACTGTCTGGTAATTGTGGATGATTACTCCAGATTTGTATGGACTTTCTTTCTACATTCAAAGGATGAGGCTGCTCAGAAGATTATTCACTTTGTGTTGTATATTGAGAAGCAGTATTCCTTTCCAGTCAAGTGTATTAGGAGTGACAATGGAACTGAGTTCAGAAATCAAACACTTGATGACTTCTATCTTTCAAAGGGGATCAAAAGGCAGTTTAGCATCCCAAGGACTCCAGAACAAAATGGAGTAGTGGAGAGAAAGAACAGGACCCTCATTGAAGCTGCAAGGTCCATGCTGGCTGACTCTGGTTTGCCACTGACCTTTTGGGCTGAAGCTGTTAACACAGCTTGCTATGTGCAAAATAGAGTTTTAGTAAATCAGAGGTTGATGAGACTCCATATGAAGTCCTCCATCATTTGGCTCCTCTGATTTCATTTTTCAAAGCATTTGGGTGTCCCTGTTTTATTCTCAACACAAAGGATCAACTCCATAAATTTGATCCTAAGGTGGATGCAGGGTATTTTGTTGGTTATTCATCTACTTGCAAGGCATACAGAGTCTTCAACTGCAGAACAAAGATGGTTGAAGAAACTCTACATGTTAAGTTCAATGAATCTCAAAGGACAAGATTCCACAAAGCCCTGTGGAGTTATTTGATTTGGACATACTGCAATATGTTCCTTATCAAACTCCTGCTGTTACTCCTGTCAACAGTTCACCACCTGGTGGTACTGCTGATGATGATGATGATTGCAGTACTCACCTCTTCAGGTTTAGTGATCAGTTGCCTGATTCAGCTAGACCTGATGTTCCTGTAGCTCCAGTAGCATTGGTATCAGATCATTGGTTTCAACTTCCTTTGAATTACCATCCACTGATTGGTTTCAAGGAAATGATTCACCATCACCATCTGTTATTGCTGAGCCTGCTACAAACACTTGCACAGATCTTATTGTGTATCAAGATGTGAAGAATCACCCTATGTCTCAAATCATTGGTGATATCACTACTGGAGTATCAACAAGAAGTCAATTGTCAAATTTCTGCTTCTATGCTCTCTTTATCAGTCAGCAAGAGCCAAAGAATTATCACATTGCTTTAAAGGACAATGGATGGGTTGATGCCATGCAGCTTGAGCTTCTTCAGTTCAAGAAACAACAAGTGTGGGAACTGGTGCCTCTACCTCCAGGTAAGTGTGCAATAGGCACTAAATGGGTGTTTAGGAACAAAACTGATGAAAATGGGCTTATTGTTAAGAACAAGGCCAGACTGGTTGTTCAGGGGTTTGCACAAGAAGAAGGTATTGATTATGATGAAACCTTTGCCCCTGTAGCCAGACTGGAAGCAATTCGATTGTTTTTAGCTTATGCTGCTTATCAAACCTTAAAGTTTTTCAAATGGATGTCAAAAGTGCATTTTTGTATGGAAAAATTAAAGAAGAGGTTTATGTGTGTCAACCTCCAGGCTTTGAGGACAATAAAAATCCTAATTGGGTGTATAAGCTTGATAAGGCTCTTTATGGGTTAAAACAAGCTCCTAGAGCCTGGTATGAGACATTATCAAACTTTCTTCTGGAAAATAATTTCACTAGAGGCTCTATAGATAAGACTTTATTCATTAAGAAAGCTGGGCAGCATAATCTACTTGTTCAAATTTATGTAGATGATATCATTTTTGCATCCTCTGATCCAAAGTTGTGTGATGCCTTTACAAAGTTGATGCAACAGAAGTTTGAAATGACTGCCATGGGAGAATTACAGTTCTTTCTGGGGTTGCAAATCAAACAAAAGGCTGATGGAATTTTCATTCATCAGTCCAAATACACAAAAGATCTTTTGCAAAAGTTTGATTTACAAAACTGTAAGCCCTGTTCTACCCCCATGTGCAGCACCACACAACTGGATACAGATCAGAAGGTAAAGTGGTTGATGAAACACTTTACAGATGTATGATTGGGTCCTTGATGTATTTAACAGCTTCTAGACCAGATATTATGTTTGCTACATGTGTTTGTGCTAGATTTTAGGCTGCACCTAAAGAGTCTCATCTGATTGCAGTCAAGAGGATCTTTAGATATCTGCAAGGCACTCCATCTCTAGGTTTATGGTATTCTACTGGACATTCTGGTAAATTAGTTGCTTTTTCTGACAGTGACTATGCAGGGTGTAAGTTGACCAGGAAATCAACTTCTGGTGGATGTCAATTCCTAGGCAATTGCTTGATTTCTTGGCAGAGCAAGAAACAGACCTCAGTTGCTACATCAACTGCTGAAGCAGAGTACATTGCAGCTGCAAGTTGTACATCTCAGGTACTCTGGCTTCAAAACCAACTTTTGGATTATGGCATTACAGAGACTAAGACTCCATTGTTAATGGATAGTGCTTCAGCTCTTTGCATTGTCAAAAATCCAGTCCAGCACTCTAGGACCAAACATATAGAGATCAGACATCATTTTATAAGGGATTGTTTTGAAAAAGGTCTGATTGATCCTAAGTTTGTGCCTAGTGCTGATGGGCTTGCAGACATTTTTACTAAGCCTTTGGATAGTTCAACTTTCCAAAACTGGTGTTAAGGCTTGGTATGCTGCAGCTAGAATAAGTGACAACTACTGATGATCTTAGTAATAAGTACTGATGATCATTAGTGACTATGTCACATATAAGTACTGATGAGCTCTTTTACCCTCAGCAGTTTTTATAACTACTGAAGGCTAAATGTCTCACAAGTACTGAAGTACTTCATCTGTTCTAAACTACTGATGTAGTTACAACTACTGATGCAGCTACAACTACTGCAATCAGTAAAAACAGATAAGTACTGATGTCCTATGAAACAACTGAAATCAGCCAAAAAGGCTGATGAATGTGTTGAGGACAGTATGAAACAGCTGACAAGCTAAGAATTGACGAAAACAGCTGAAGAGAACTTTCTCTTCAGTTGTTTCTACAACTGCTGTTTCATTCTAAACAACTGAAGCAAAACCATGTCTTCAGTAGTTTTATAACTACCGATGACTAATACCAAGTCTTCAGTTGTTTACAACAGCTGATGACAAAACCACTGTCCTCAGTAGTTTCATAACTACTGATGACAAACACCAAGTCCTCAGTTGTTTCAATCATCTGAAGTCAAAACCACGGTCTTCAGTAGTTTTCTAACTTCTGATGCCTAACACCACGATTTCAGCTGTTTCAACGTCTGAAAGGATAATACCATGTCAACGGTCGTTTAAATCTACTGATGACTAACACCACATCCTTCAGTCGTTTTCTTACCCGTACCCTATAAATATCCTGACCTAAGCTCTCAATGCTTCATCTTCTTCAAACCTAACGTTCCTCTCCAAAAACTTCCCTCTTCTCAATGGCGTCCATGCAAATTAAACCGCGACACAACTGTGTTGCCTACCTCACTAAATCGCCTATCTGGACTAAGTTCGATACTGCTATCGATCTTATGGTTAGTCCCAATACAATACGGCATTTCTTCTGAATCCCATACTACATGCCGAATCCCTTCAACAATTTTGGATGAACGTTACTATTACCACTGGGGAGAACAACACACCATCTCTCCAGTCGGTCGTCAATAACAAAGAAGTAGTCATCACTCCTGCTGTTATCCGCCAAATTCTTCATCTGGATGATGCTATCTCTCCTGCTGGATATCCGAAGGGCACCACAGATCTATCCTTTGCCCAACATGGATATCAAGGCGATCTCAGTGCCTCCATATCGTGAAGAAACACTTTCCTGACGTTGAACGCCTAATTTTTCACATGGTGAATGTATGTTTGGCTCCTAAGACGTCGTCTTGGGATCAAATGTCGACAAAATGGCAGCAGGTAATGTATTCTATTCTTGAGCAACAACCGCTAAACTTTTCAGAAATAATATTTTCGGAGCTCAAGGACATGGCTCAAAAACTAACTGCCAACCGTTGGATACTATATCCACGGTTCATAATGGCCATCATTACAAACCAGCTTAATGCTGAGGGACTTGTTGGCTTGGGAGTCCCTGCTACGGCTGTTCTGCCAGAAGTATACTCCCGGCACAACTCTGACCAGACACTCAAAATGGCTGCCAAGCTGCGAAAACCCACGCAGCTGGAACCCACAGCCACCACCTCCAAATCAAAAGTCCCCACCAAACCCACCAAAAAGAAACCCAAAACGGCTACTCAGGGAATTGAGTCCCCTGAGGATGCCCCTGCAACACAAACGCAGGATATATCCACTAGTCCAAACCCCCTAGTGGATACAATGACTCTTCCAGCCATAGCCGCTCAGGCTTCCTCTCAACAGGAGCCTGCAGCAACCACACAAGGGGTACCTACATATCTGGGATCTTCCTCACTTGAGGGGATTGCCATTGAAGAGCACCAACCTTCCCAGGTGCACACTGCTTCTATCCCTTCACCCCAAACAACCGCCCCTCACAGCCCAACTTAATAGTTGCACAAGTGCTGACTCAACTGCACTCCTCACCCCCTCCCCATAAACCACTCATACTGGGAACACCTCTACAATTGAGGGGGAGGAACACAGTGCACTTGAGAACCCACAGCACAGGGGTTTACCACTTCTATCTCCTGGTGTAGACAAGGAGCTTAGAATATCTAGTGAGGCTGCCACCTCCTCTGACTCAGCACATGATCAGAATGAGGCTGGTAACATTGCTAAGACCTCACTAGAGGCAACAGCTGATGATGGACACTGTCCTGAGGCTGGAAGTCCCCAGTACCAAGCACAAGGGGCACATGCATCAATGGTCTACACCCAGTGCATGTAAATCCTGCTCTAAGCAGGAGGTCAGATGATTCAGCTTCGGCTGATGATGACCTGGGCTTTTTCTACGATGTTCTTGCCCAGAACACAATCCTTGAAGAGAAAGTCAGTAGGCTGCAAAACCTACTTGATCAACTCTCACAAGGAGAAAGACCATCTGCCTCTACCCACCCACAGATGGCACCTTCACTTGAAGGTTCCCCAAACACTGAGCCACTCCAAACTCAACCACCTGCCTCTGCTTCAGGCCCTATTTCTCAGGAACAGAACCCTCCTGAGCAAATAGGTGCTATACTTCAAAATTCCCTCCCTCTCATCACACCCATAATCACTGATATTGTGACTAAAGCCATTGATGAGAGGCTTTCCTCAACTTTACAGCCCTTGATTGATGCTGCTGTACAAAAGACTCTTTCTGCGGTACAAACCCCTTCCTCCAATGCATCCAAAAAGGGGGAGACTACTGTAGTGAAAGAAAAGAAGAGGAAAAGAAGGAAGAGAAGCAAGCCCAAGAGGAGGAGAAAGAAAAGCAACCTCTGCTCACTTACAAGCGAAAGAAAAGTGCTGATGATCATACTGCTGAAGACAAATCCTTGGAGGAGCTGGTAAAAGAAGCTGACACTACACACAGCCGATCCATGGATAAAATAATTGAACAACTCTTCAGGCAGGGGTTTGACACAGCACACTGGATAGTGAGATCAGAAGGTTGGAAGTGCAAGAGATACAAACCCGATGGGCAGGGTATGATGCTCTAGAAAAAGAGAGATTGGAAATAATGATCCGCTTTATTGCAAAATACTTAGGAAGATCGTTAATGGAGATTCGCGCGTGGACCAGGGACAGCATTCTGGCTATAGCCACCAGAATCTGTCTGTCTGAGCAATTCAACAAAGGGATTATTGTGGAAGCCCTTGATGAGGTTGGGGCTGGTAAAAGGTTAGAGATGGCTAAACTCACAAAGGCGAAACTAACTACAAAGATGCTGGATCAACCTTCCCTTCCACCCACTCAAACAGAGCCTATCCCTCAAATCTCCCAACCAATCTCTAAGCCAAAATCCAAACATCTCCATTCTCCAAAACCAATTCCTTCACCAACCCAACCATCATCCAGTGATGCACCCAGAAGGAGGAGAAGTGTGCTGAGGATGGAAGAAGAAGAAGAAGAGGAGGATGAAGATGATAGTCTGCCACTCTCTGCTGTTCTAAAGCTACCAAAACCCCGAAGTCAACCCATGATCACACCTGACTCTCAAAGGGAAATGGTCAGAGTCAAGATAGAAGAAGAAGAACAGCAGAAACAGCATGATGAGCAACTGTTGAAGATGGTTGACAAGGAATTTCCTCAGTCATCATCTATTCAAGCCAAGAAAGGGCATGCTCAAAGGCTGTACACTCTCAGGCACACTTTTCAGTATCAGAAGGAGAGAGTGAGAGTATGGTCAGACCCCAGGGTGAGTTCTAGAATCCATAAAAGAACTATTCCACACAGATACAATGGCCAGGTACGAAAAACAATAGATTCTACCATCATGTTGGCCATTGTAGTCTCACCTTGGGAAATCATTGATGAATTCAAGAAAGCTCACCAAGCAAAGAAGACCCCTCAAGCTTTACTAGAAAACAAGATGATTAAGAAGGGGTTGTTATATAAAAAGCTTGAAGACATCCAGAAGAATGAGCTCCAGTTACTCCTTGAAGGCAACCTGTAAGGATTCCTGAAGTCTGATGCAACCCAAAACTGCAACCAAAAGGAAGCTAAGGGAAGAAGCTGCAAAGTCAAGAGCCATCATTCAAAAGAATGCAAAGAAGTCTGCTGACAGACAAAGAATGATGAGCTTCTTGAAGTCATATGGATTCTCCGGAAGGAGACTTGGTCCCATGTCTCTATCTACAATGGATGAGCATATAAGGGTAATCAAGCAGAAGATTAAAAGTGGTGAACTCATTGATTTGCACTCTCTTCCAAGTCAAGTCCCACCTGAAGTGGAGGTCAAGTTTGAACAACCAGAGACACCTGAACCAGAACCTCCAGCTGAGCCTCAGCAAACTTCATCTTCTGATCCAAGACAGGGTCAAACTCCCTCTCCTTCTGAACCTGTGAGGGAGGTACACCCAACTGAGAAAGACACTGATGATCAACATGGTGCTGCAGACCAGTCTTCTCAGTTAAAGACATTAAAGAGGAAGAAGAAAATGGCCTCTAAACCAAAGACTAAAGAAGAAGCCAAAGTCATCTACCTCTACTCCCCAGGGTGAATCAGATCACCTGAGGAAGTGCATGATGAGGCAGCCCAATCACTCCTATGCAAGTGGCTCCTCTAGCAACCGAGACACCCATCTTATCCTGGACTTACTCTACCAATCCAGAAAGATGGAATGTTATCAGAGATCAAGGTGTTGAAAATGTCTACTCATGGCAAGACATAATCAACTTACCTCTGCATGATCTCTTTGAAATAAGAAGATACTATGAGAGTCTTAATGATCCTGACCATCAAATGAAGAAAGGGATGGTATTGATTATTCTGAAGACTACAAACATTTAAAGATCTTCTAGGTGTTTTGGTAGCATCAGCCTAGGGGGAGTTTGTAAGGATTCCTGAAGTCTGATGCAACCCAAAACTGCCTAAGTGTTTCAGCAACATGCACTAAGTACTGAAGTGAAGAATGCTTCGGAAGAATTACACAAAGCATTAGAAAATACTCTAAGTGTAATATCTTCCGAAGCCAAGACCAATATCTTCCGAAGCCTAACATGAAGTCTTCCGAAGCTTGAAGAGACAAAGTCTTCCGAAGCTTCAACTTATGAAGACAGATTTCTTCCGAAGACTTTTAGTACACATGCTTTATCTGATGTACTGTTCCATAAAGCACCTTTTCCGCTGCATCTCTGATAAGTCACCAACTTACAAGAGTTGGTGAAAAGGTCCATGCTTTTGGTAACTGTACATTGAGGTCTTGAGTCTGAAACTTTCCACTTTATGTACTTTATCCTTTTTATAATGTATAAGGATGTGAGCTATGGCATGTCATAGTCACAAGGTCAAAAGGCAGATATGCCTTTTGATCCTACAATTGATTTTGTTAGTGTCTAGTCAATTGTATCCAGCTGGCTTTCACAGTATAGCCGGCTGTAGGTTGTAGTATAAGTATTCCAAGTTCTTGTATCTTTCAGTAATGCTTTGTAACACTTGTAAAAGAACTTGAGAAAGCAATATACTGCTACCGTGAAAACTATACTCTCTTGTTCTGTCTCTTGCTTTACTTGTGTTCTCTGCATCACCTTTGGTTACCCAGTTCACTGTTTGATTAAAGTTTAGTTAATCTCCTCATTGTGTTGTTGTGTTGTAATTGTGTCCAAGCCCTTGAACGATCCTGCAATTGGTATCAGAGCATTCAGGCTCGTGATATAAGATCTAACCATCTTAAGATCCCTCACACACCAAAAACTAAACTTTTTCAAATGGCTTCCATCTCAAAGACTGATATGGAGACTGGAACCATGAACAAATCCCCATTGATCACTCTTGATGACTTCGACACCTGGTGCATGAGGATGGAAGGCTTCATCAGGTCTCTTGACTCAAGAATGTGGGAATCTGTTGAATATGGACCTTTCATACCCAGCACCCCCTCTGCTACCGGTGCTGGTATGATTCCTAAAGATGTGGCCAACTACTCAGATGAAGATAGGAAAAGAGTAGAGATTGACAGGAAGGCCATGACTGCTCTTCAGACTGCTATCCAAACTCTGTGTACAGAGGTTTTAAGAAGTGCAAAACAGCTAAACAGCTGTGGGATGCACTGAAGCTGATGTATGAAGGCTCCTCTGAAGCCAAGGAGAACAAGAAAGATCTTCTGAAGCAGCAGTTTGAAAATTTCACCTTTAAAACAGGTGAAACCATGACCCAACAATACTTCAGGTATGTTGAGATTGTGGATACCCTTGTGGATGGAGGAGTTCCTCTTGAGAACAGAGACATTGTAAGGAAGTTCATGTCCTCACTTCCTAGGCAATGGACACACTATTGTGTGGTAATCAAGAGGACTGAGAACCTTAAAACTCTTACTCTGACAGAGTTATATGGGATTCTCAGTGGATACCAGATGGAAATGAACTTACAAGGTTCATCTGGCAACTCTAACAATCAAATGGGTTCAGCCCTTCATGTGGTTGAAAGGGACAGCATAGAACCCCAACATCATCTCCTATGCTACCCTGACAACTCACAAAAGGGTCCTTTCATCACCTTCCCGGAGACACCAAGGGAGAACTTTACTCAAGGAAGCCCATTCCAAGAGACAAGTTCTTCTCAAGCCTTTGTGTCTGCAGATGAAAGCTGTGGAAATTATCTCTTCACTCTTGAAGATCTAGACTGTATCCATCCAGATGACCTGGAATACATGGAGATAGTTCAGCAGATGGCTCTTCTCACTCACAGAGCCAAGAAGTTCTACAAGAGGATAGGAAGAAAATTTCCAAGCAATGCTACCAGTGGTAAGTTTGGGCTGGATAAAAGCAAAGTTAAGTGTTACAATTGTAACCTTATGGGTCACTTCGCCAGGGAGTGTAAGGCACCCAGAGCAAATGGGGGTCAAACACAACTCAGACCAAACTTCACCAACAATACCCCTCAGGCTGAGAAGACAAAGCAACATGCTGTGGTTGCTGTTGAAGAGGGAGGGTTTGACTGGAGTTTTCAGGCGGAGGATGCTTCTCCAAACCAAGCATTGATGGCTGATCATGATGAAGCCAAGGTATTAGAACATCTTTGCTCCCCTGAATGCATTGCTAAAGTAAATAGATACAGGTCCTATAACCTAGAGATGAGATCTGATCTTGAGTCATTAAACATATTAAAATCTGACTTTAGAAAGTCTGAAAATGATTACAAGTTAAAGATAGAAGACTTGGAGAAAACTATTTCAGTACTAAAACATGAACATACAGATTTTAAAACTCAGATCCAAGATCTCATCACTAAGTTGACTAAGTGCCAGGCTGAGCTTGTGATCAGCAAAGCCCTGGCAGAGAAAAGTGTTCTTGAAGAAGAGACCTTCAAGAACATGATATCCTCATCCCTACACAATAAGGTTTGTTATCAAAATAGACAGGGACTGGGATCAAATGAGATAGCTCCTCCACACACAATCTTGTCTGTAAGATCTCCTAGGTGTGGAACTTGTGAAGATGAGCTTCCTCTCATAGATCCAGTAAGTGAGGATGATGAAGAAGTGATAGTGAGGAATCCCTCTGAGAAGAGTGAAGAAGAGGATTCCTCCAAGGGCCACTATCCTTCTGAGGAGAAGAAATTAACTGTGATGACCAAGTCCAAGAGAAAGAACTTGATCAGGAAGAGCAAAAGGAAAGCAAAGAAGGCTCAAGAAATCAAGGCTACCTTTGATGCTAAGCAGAAACAAGTGTTCATCTCTGCAGGTTTCAAAGCAATAAGGACTGAAGACATCCACCAAAGCCTCTTATCCAAGAGTTCTGGTTCATGTTCAAATCATCTCAGTACAAAGAAGAAGACTGAGCTGCTGTGTACCACTGTTGCACAGCCTGGACCATCAAATTCCAAGAACAGTTCACAGCCCAAGGGAACTGTATCTGAATCTACCAAGATGAAGGTGAAAAAGGGATGTGACCAAGGCCAGTCTTGCTCTCAAAAGGAGATTTCTTTGAAGAAGAAAATGCTGTGTGTATGTGTGAAAGTACTTCTCATATTGCCAAGGATTGTCCATACAATCCTAAAAGTACTATTCACATGACCAATACAAAGACTTCAAAGAATCTCAAGAAGTCTCAAGCTTCGGAAGGAAAGTCTGTTTCCTTCGGAAGCTCCAAATCAAAGGAGAAGGAAAATGGAAAATTACCTTCGGAAGCAAAGTTGGTCTCGGAAGAAAGGAATTCTTCCAAAGTACTAAAGTCTACTGCAGTGACTGTAGATTCTTCCGAAGTATCAGTCATTAAAACCTGTAAAGCTTCAAAAGCTTCTAAGGTTTTGAAGGTCAAGTCCAAGACTCCAAAGGTGGCGTGGAAGTCTAAGAAAGACCAAATGACTGAGGTTTCTCCATCAACAACAGCCGAAGATCCCCTCTGTACAACCATAGGATCTATTACTGTTGCATTGCCTTCTATTACACTTACTGAACCCAAGACAAGTAAGGCTTGGGTTTCCAAATGTAACTAATCATTTTCTTTGTGCAGGAACAGCTCAAGACAAACAAGAATGTCTGGATAATTGACAGTGGCTGTTCCAGGCACATGACAGGCGATAGGTCTTTACTTCATAATTTTGAGAGAATTGATGGAGGACCAGTTGCTTTTGGAGGAAATGAAGGTGGTTACATTTATGGAAGGGGCAAGGTCACAAATGGTAAGCTCAGTATTGAGAAGGTAAACTTTGTTAAGGAGCTTGGGTACAATCTTCTGAGTGTATCTCAATTTTGTGATCAGAGTCATAACATGCTCTTCACTGAGCATGAGTGTATTGTTCTCAAACCTGGAGTGGTCATTCCTCATGAGCATATTCTGCTCAGAGCCCCCAGGAAAGGGAACATGTACAAGATGGATTTGCAAGAAACATCTCCCTCTGGAGAAGTTTCATGCTTTCTATCTAAAGCAAATAGTGATGAGTCTTTCCTATGGCATAAAAGAATGTGCCATGTAAACTTTAAGAATATGAATAAATTAATCAAAAATGATCTGGTAACTGGAATGCCAAAGAAAGAGTTTACAAGTGATGATCATTGTGTTGCATGCCTGAAAGGGAAGCAACACAAGGTATCTCACAAGCCTAAGGAAGGAACTCCATCACTACTCCCCTACACTTATTACATATGGATCTCTTTGGCCCCACCAGTGTAATGAGTTTAGGAAGGACCTTATACTGTCTAGTGATCACAGATGATTTTACAAGATTCACTTGGGTTTTCTTTCTTAGAACTAAAGATGAGACTCCTGAGATTCTAAAGAATTTCATCTTAAAGATTGAGAATCAATGTGATCACAAGGTCAAAACCATAAGATGTGATCAAGGAACTGAATTCAAGAACCAAATCCTTGATACATTTTGTGATGAAAAGGGTATTACAAGACAATACAGTGCTCCCAGGACCCCTCAGCAAAACGGAGTTGCTGAGAGGAGAAACAGGACACTTATTGAAGCTGCAAGAACTATGTTGTCTGACTCTAAACTGCCTATCACCTTCTGGGCAGAGGCGGTTATACAGCCTGCTATGTGCAAAACAGAGTCTTAGTAGTTAAGACACATGGTAAGACTCCTTATGAACTTTGGCACAAGAGGAAACCTTTCATTGGCTTTCTCAGGTCATTTGGATGTCCCTGCACCATCTTGAATACCAAAGATCAAGTTGCCAAGTTTGCTGAGAAATCAGACGATGGACACTTCATTGGATACTCTTCTCAAGCTAAAGCTTATAGAGTATACAATCTCAGAACTAGAATCATTGAGGAGTCAGCCAATGTGACTTTCAATGAACACACTCCCAGTGTGGCTGGTTCTGGTCTGGATTGGCTATTTGATCTTGATTTAGTTACCAACTGTTTTAATAAATCTTGTGAGCATGTTTCAGGATCTGCAGAAAATTTAAATACAGGTGATCCTGATCCAAGATTTGAGCTTGGAAGACTTTCAGCTCCAGTTGGAACCTCTTCAGCAAATGAGATTTCTATCAGCACAACAATGACAAATCCAGCTGATACATCTGGCATGCCTTCAAATTCCAGTTCAGAGGCCTCTCAACCAGATAAAGACACCTCAATTGCAGAAGATAACAATGGTGATGGTGAAAGTGATCAAGAATCTCTTGATGCTAATACCATACCATAGATGATAACATCAATGATGTCACACACTCATTGGATCAAGTTAATCTTGATAAGTGTGATAATGTGGAGGATCAATCTTCAAGACCAGATCTAAATTTCTCAAATTTGGATCTATCTCAGCAACTTGCTGTGATCCCTCAGCTAAGGATTCACAAGTCTCATCCTACTACAAACATCATTGGAGATGTTATCTCCGGGGTAAAAACAAGAGGGCAAACCCATGAAGCAAATGTTTGTCTTCACTCTTGTTTTCTATCCCAGTTAGAGCCAAAGAAAGTTGAGGAGGCTCTAAAGGATGGAAGTTGGGTTGAAGCTATGCAACAAGAGCTGCTTCAATTCAAAAGACAGAAAGTTTGGAACCTTTGTCCTCTTCCTCATGGGAAGACTACCATTGGAACCAAATGGGTTTTTAGGAATAAAAAGGATGATAGAGGAATCATCATCAAGAACAAGGCTAGACTAGTTGTTCAAGGATATACACAAGAAGAAGGGATTGACTACACTGATGTCTTTGCTCCTGTAGCTAGACTAGAAGCTGTTAGGATATTCCTAGCATTTGCTGCATCCAAGAACTTCAAGGTCTACCAACTTGATGTAAAGTGTGCTTTCTTATATGGAGTGATTGATGAGGAGGTTTATGTCAAACAACCACCTGGTTTTGTAGATCCTGATCATCCTGATTATGTCTGCAAGCTTGACAAAGCTCTCTATGGGCTGCATCAGGCACCCAGGAAGTGGTATGAGACACTGTCTGAGTATCTCTGTAAACATGGTTACAGGAGAGGTACTATAGATGGAACTCTCTTCATCAAAGGACAAGGAAACGACATTCTGCTAGTTCAAGTATATGTAGATGACATCATCTTTGGCTCAACCAATTCAAGGCTCTGCAAAGACTTTGAAAAGCTGATGAAAGATAGATTTGAAATGAGTTCAATGGGAGAACTTAATTTCTTTCTGGGAATTCAAGTGAAGCAGGTTGAAGATGGCATTTTCATAAGTCAGTCAAAGTATATTCAAGATATACTCAAGAGGTTCAACATGACTGATTGTAAGACTGCTAAGACACCCATAGCCAGAAACCACTCTCTTGGTCCAGATCTTGAGGGGGAGTGTGTAGATGAGCACTTATACAGGGCTATGATTGGGTCTCTTATGTATCTACAGCTAGCAGGCCTGATATCATGTTTGCTACATGTATTTGTGCAAGATATCAAGCTAATCCTAAGATGTCTCACTTAATCACTGTGAAAAGGATTTTAAGATACCTCAAAGGTGCTTCAACACTTGGTTTATGGTATCCAAAGAATTCTAACTTCAATCTGTATGCCTATACAGACAGTGATTATGGTGGTTGCAACATGACTGCAAAGTCTACATCTGGGGGATGTCAATTCCTTGGTGGAAGGGTTGTCTCATGGCAATGCAAGAAACAAACCTGTGTGTCTACATCAACTGCTGAGGCTGAATACATTGCTGCTGCAAGCTGCTGTGCTCAAGTGCTTTGGATTCAAAATCAGATGCTAGACTACGGATTTAACTTCAAAGAGACTCCTATCCACATAGACAACAACAGTGCTATCTCTATCACTGAGAACCCTGTGCAGCACTCAAGGACCAAACACATCAACATCAGGTATCATTTAATAAGAGATAACTATGAAAAGGGGTTAATTAAACTAGTCAAAGTTCACACAGATGAACAATATGCTGATCTGTTCACAAAAGCTTTTGATGAATAGAGATTTAAATATCTGATATCAGCTATTGGGATGATTAACTTTGAGTAGATTTTTTTTAAAAACTAATTCTAATTTTTCTTCTTAAAATATGTGTGTCCTAAGTTGTCTAGTTCATCACTTTCATAAGCTCATGTTTTCTTTGAATGAAAAACTCTTTTGAAGACTTTCCTTGGATTCTTGAAAATTTTCTGACACTTCGGAAGATAACATTTTACCTTCGGAAGAAAAATATGTCTTCAAAATAAATGACTGTCTAAGAAAGTTTACCTTCGGAAGAAGTCAAACTTTATCTTCCGAAGCTGAAAATTCTCAACTTAGACACTTATTCATTTTTAAGGACTTTTTCCTTCCGAAGCAAAAATTACTTTCGGAAGCTTTGTTCATTCCTATACAAAGCATCCAAAAGTTTATTTTTCTTCCGAAGCATAAATCTTTAAGACTCTCAGGAAAATTCTTCCGAAGTCACTTTAGCTTCGGAAGCTTTTTCAATCAAACTTCCGAAGACAAATTTCCTTCGGAAGCTTTTCGAATTCCAAGAAAACTACTTTTTGAGCAAAAAGGTAAACTACTTTTTCAGAGGTGGGACCGACATACGGATTTCAAAGTTTATCCTTTTTCATTAAACTTTATCTGAAATCCTTCTCTCTCATATAAACCCAACGGTTTCCCCCCTCTTCTATCATCTGCTTTTCTTCCATACCTAAAACCCAAAGCTTTCTCTCTGAAATTTACTTCCCATTCTTTTCTCTTCATCTCTGAGCTACCTCACAATGGCTGACCTTACACACAGAAATGATCCTCACTTTGCCATGCAGCTACACAGACAACACAATCAGGTTGCTCTGATATGCTCTAACAAAGATCCTCATTTCTCAGAGGTTTGCCGTTTCTTGTCTTTGTCTCACTACTTCACCTCCCTAACCATTGATCCTCCTCTATATGAGGATCATTTGCTTGAATTTTGGAAGACCTGCCAAGAGGTCATTATGGATGGGGAGAAGGCACTGTCTGCCACAGTGCAGGGGAGAACAATTTTCATCACTCCGGCCATCATCAACCGACATCTTCAGCTGGATGATGAAGCAGGTGAAGTGTTCTTTCCAAAAGAAGCGGTTAATCATTCCTTCGAGCAGATGGGCTATGAAGGAGATTTCTCTGTAAAGACCTTCAGGAAAGGGAAGGTCTCATCCCATTTTTTCCAAAATGATAAACTACCTGAGTGCCACAGGCTTCTATCAGGCAAATACACTTCTTCCCTTGTCCTATGACTTCATTGAGTTCGAGTACTTAAAGCAACTTGAGCTTGAGTTAGTCAAAGAAAGAAAAACAACCAAAAGGAAGCTAAGGGAAGAAGCTGCAAAGTCAAGAGCCATCATTCAAAAGAATGCAAAGAAGTCTGCTGACAGACAAAGAATGATGAGCTTCTTGAAGTCATATGGATTCTCCGGAAGGAGACTTGGTCCCATGTCTCTATCTACAATGGATGAGCATATAAGGGTAATCAAGCAGAAGATTAAAAGTGGTGAACTCATTGATTTGCACTCTCTTCCAAGTCAAGTCCCACCTGAAGTGGAGGTCAAGTTTGAACAACCAGAGACACCTGAACCAGAACCTCCAGCTGAGCCTCAGCAAACTTCATCTTCTGATCCAAGACAGGGTCAAACTCCCTCTCCTTCTGAACCTGTGAGGGAGGTACACCCAACTGAGAAAGACACTGATGATCAACATGGTGCTGCAGACCAGTCTTCTCAGTTAAAGACATTAAAGAGGAAGAAGAAAATGGCCTCTAAACCAAAGACTAAAAAGAAGAAGCCAAAGTCATCTACCTCTACTCCCCAGGGTGAATCAGATCAACCTGAGGAAGTGCATGATGAGGCAGCCCAATCAACTCCTATGCAAGTGGCTCCTCTAGCAACCGAGACACCCATCTTATCCTGGACTTACTCTACCAATCCAGAAAGATGGAATGTTATCAGAGATCAAGGTGTTGAAAATGTCTACTCATGGCAAGACATAATCAACTTACCTCTGCATGATCTCTTTGAAATGAGAAGATACTATGAGAGTCTTAATGATCCTGACCATCAAATGAAGAAAGGGATGGTATTGATTATTCTGAAGACTACAAACATTTAAAGATCTTCTAGGTGTTTTGGTAGCATCAGCCTAGGGGGAGTTTGTAAGGATTCCTGAAGTCTGATGCAACCCAAAACTGCCTAAGTGTTTCAGCAACATGCACTAAGTACTGAAGTGAAGAATGCTTCGGAAGAATTACACAAAGCATTAGAAAATACTCTAAGTGTAATATCTTCCGAAGCCAAGACCAATATCTTCCGAAGCCTAACATGAAGTCTTCCGAAGCTTGAAGAGACAAAGTCTTCCGAAGCTTCAACTTATGAAGACAGATTTCTTCCGAAGACTTTTAGTACACATGCTTTATCTGATGTACTGTTCCATAAAGCACCTTTTTCGCTGCATCTCTGATAAGTCACCAACTTACAAGAGTTGGTGAAAAGGTCCATGCTTTTGGTAACTGTACATTGAGGTCTTGAGTCTGAAACTTTCCACTTTATGTACTTTATCCTTTTTATAATGTATAAGGATGTGAGCTATGGCATGTCATAGTCACAAGGTCAAAAGGCAGATATGCCTTTTGATCCTACAATTGATTTTGTTAGTGTCTAGTCAATTGTATCCAGCTGGCTTTCACAGTATAGCCGGCTGTAGGTTGTAGTATAAGTATTCAAGTTCTTGTATCTTTCAGTAATGCTTTGTAACACTTGTAAAAGAACTGAGAAAGCAATATACTGCTACCTTGAAAACTATACTCTCTTGTTCTGTCTCTTGCTTTACTTGTGTTCTCTGCATCACCTTTGGTTACCCAGTTCACTGTTTGATTAAGTTTAGTTAATCTCCTCATTGTGTTGTTGTGTTGTAATTGTGTCCAAGCCCTTGAACGATCCTGCACAACCATCCTGATGAATTTGTATATAGGGAGGTAACTACGGTGGAGCTGAAAAATGGCAGGACCATGAAGTACTTATCAGAGTACTATGGTCCAGAGTTCTTCTTCAAAGGAGGAGTAGAAGAACTCTCTCAGGAGGAACAAGTTGTTCTCCTTGAGGCCTATGTTCGAGAGTCATACAGACTCATTATGGGGAAGTAAATCTCATGAATGGGATAACAACTCTGTGTCCAGTTCCCTAAAACAGAGTTCCCATTCATACTCTGCCAAACAAATATCTGAGATTTCTTCCCAGGCCGGAGCTTACATGGGTCATCTTCTCTACTGATCAAGAAGGAAAAAGACCAACATTTTGCCTACAATAAGTGGAATAATAAATAATTTAGAGGTTTTGGCTGCATTGGTTCAGGGGGAGTTTGTTGGACCAAAAGAACCAATGAGCCAAGATCAGAAAACCTCTAAGTCCCACATGGTATCACAACAACTGCTGAAAGCCTCATCAGCAGTTTGACAAGTGCTGAAGACTTCAACAGCTGAAGATCAAGTGCTGAAGACTTCAACAGCTGAAGATCAAGTGCTGAAGACTTCAACAGCTGGAGAACTAAAGTACTGAAGTACAACAGCTGAAGAACACAAGTGCTGAAGCTGAAAGACCAAAGTACTGAAGTACAACAGCTGAAGAGTTTACAAGTGCTGAAGATCAACAACTGATGTACAAAGTCTGAAGACAAAGACTGAAGACATCAGCTGATGATATCTACTGAAGTCATCAGCTGATGAAACATCTGAAGGTCAAAGTCTGAAGATCAAGTACTCAAGCCTCAGTAGTTTGTCACAACTGCTGAAGAGTACTTCTTCAGTAGTTGTGATATCAGTAGTTTTATATTTCTAGTTTCAGTAGTTTTATGTTTCAGTAGTTTTGTAAAACGACTGAAGAGCTTGTTCTTCAGTCGTTGTAGTTTCAGTAGTTTTATATTCTGTACTTAACACTCTGATATGTTCTCAGTAGTTGTGAACATTTTAGTAGTTTGTTAAGAGTTAGTTATTTTTGTATTAGATCTGCCAGTTGTCACTTTCCCGTGATAACAGCAGCGATTGCACTCTATATAAGGAGTGTCAACCTATTGTAATAATTGAGTGAATGACGGGAATGAAATGAATGATTTGATTAGAAATATTCTATATCTATAAACATTCCTTGAATCAGAAATATATATTCTCTCACTATAACCGTATGTGCTCTTAATGCATACAAGTATCGATTACTTGCTACAATTTGTCTAATTCCTGTTCGTATTCCGCTGCTTTGAACCCTAATACATCAAACTTGTGATCGCTGATCCTGTCAATTTATTAATACCCTTTTATGTCTCATAGACGATTAATAAATAAAATTTTAGAATCCAACGTTATATTTAAATTTTGGTTAGGTGACCTTTATCCCATTATTTAAATTAACAAGATAGTCATGAATGACAATTGCAACCTATTGCAACTTCTAGTGGTATGGGATCGTTTGAACATGCTTTCAAATACAAGGTACCCTATGGTCCTTTGATTAAAACCTATTTTAATCTTTAAAATCATTAAATCATTTTAATAACTTTTTATTAACTTTTAATGATTAAGAACCATCATTATTAGCTTGTTAAGTTTGTTAATTAGTTTGTAATGCATGTCAAAATATCAACCTTACAATCAAATAACAAACATTCAACCAAGCATAAAAATAAACATCCATATGTGCATAACCATAGCAATTATTGTGACCACACTTGTTTGCCATCACAAGTGTGGTCATTTGGTCTTTCCTAAGGGTTTGTAATGACTCATTATATGTGTCCATGGACTCCCACTTGAATCCATATTTGAATACTTCAAGGTCCATGTCTTTGATGTCCATCTTTGGGTCTTGATCTTGTGCATCTTCCTTTTACAAAATTGTATCCTAATACATTTTTTCTAATAAAAGAAATGCACCTAATCTATTAATTGAATGACCAAATGAATAAACATAAATATTACAACCCAATTGAATGAATAAAACAACCATTCCAATCATCCAAACAACACAAGGCCAAAGGCTAGGTTATGCACCATCAAAGAACAATCACATTCATCATTCAACAAATTAAATAAACCCCATCAAACCCTAAATTTTCAGCCAACACAAACTGAAAATTTGGGTTTGTTTGTCCAAACAAACAATAACCAAACATGTCAACCAATGATTTTACTATCTTTCAAAGTTTAACCATTTGCATGAAGATATAACTTTGAAAGACATGGGGTTTATTGAACCATCCAAAACCAGCCTATAATTAGTGGATAATTCTCCTTTAAAACCAATTTTAAAGGACAAGAACAAGCAAGTTATCCACATAACCGGCTCATGATGCCATTGATAGGTTTGTTAGAACATAAAAAATCGAAGTTTAACCATTTGAACATTCTGAAAAACGCAGTGGATATATATAGCTTTATAATTTGTTTATAAGCTGAATAAAATGTTCTTTAGGTGACCATATAAATGTATAAAACAAACCCATATTACAAGGATCATTTTTATGTGAATAGACAAGCTATGAAAGCATAAAACGTGCATTATGGACAGCCATATAGAGGCTGCCATATACTACCTTTCAGCAGCGAAAGGGGGTCGAAACTTTGAAGATGATGATGTTATTTGAGCAGCAATCCTTCAAGGCGGAGGACCTCAAATCTCGATACCCACAAGTCTTGCAAACACCCACTTGCTAGGTAGTGTTACACCAAACCTTGAACCTCTTCTTGAACTCGATTTCCAGCCAACAATTAGCTTGAAGTTCAGCCAAGAAACTCTTGAAAACAGCCAAGATTTTTGAGATTTTGAAGAGAGAAGAAGGAGAGAATTACTCTTGCATGTATGAGAGAGAAAAAAAATGTTACCTTGAATGGATGGATGAGTGTGTGTTTAGTTAAATCTTACAATAATCAAGAAAATTTGGCTTCCCCAAGCCCACTTGTTTTTGGCCGTGGGAATGCATTTGAAATGCATTTCCCACTCAATTTAGTTCCCCCTTTTTTTAACATTATGTCATCCATTCAAGTTATAAAAATTAAACCCTTGTTGTAACTTTTATAACATAACACTCTTTTATTAGTCATTATCTAACCATTTTAAATAATGAAACAAATAAATCTCTCTTGAACAAAATCATCCATATAATTTTGTTCTAACATAAGAGCAATATTTAGAAAACCAATTTTCTAAATTAGGTGACATTATTTGTTGTATGATCCTATCAATAGGCAAATATTTATTGGTGTTTGTATAACTCGTTATTGGGTATGACCTGACTTGGATCATAACGTACTAACCACATCAATATTATATGTGTCTTGGGCATATAAGATCCAACAGAAGCATCACTAGCCGATGCTTGTGAACTTGTGGTAGTCGGAACCTGTACATCCTAGTTGATCTGATCATTTTCTTCATATTCTTCATCAGAGGAAGAATCACTCACATCAACTGCTCCCCCTGAGTTGGTAGTGTCATGACTTGTTGAATCTTGAGACGGTGTGTTCAAGACATCGTACGTCATCTTGTATGCCAACTCGTCTTCTAAAGAGGAAAGAGGTATGTTGAAGGACTTGAAGAATCCATCATAGTCGAAGAAGTAGGTAGGCCCTTTTCCAGCAGGCGGTGTGATATATCTCTGAACATCAACATTACACCACACCTCTACTTGGCCTGTTGAGTTGTTGTAAACTCTCTTGTTCGGTATGTTGTATCCTAGAAAGATACATTCATCACTCTTCTCACTGAATTTTCCCTCCTGAGTCATCTTCAGCGGGGTGCAAGGAGCGCCAAACGGCTCAAGAAATTCCAAGTTAGGTTTACGTCGCTGTAATAACTCGTAGCATGTTTTTCCATGCCGTTTTACTACCAAAACTCGATTAAGGGTATAACATGCATTTGCCACTGCTTCATTCCAAATTGGATAGGCAGTTTCGAGTCTGCCAGCATAGTCTATGCCGTCTCTATCAAGTTGTGATTCTTCCGTTCCTTATGAGATTTCATCGTCTGTTTGCCCTTTTTGCATGCAACACAGAAATCTGGGAGTTGAAAGTTTTTGACATTTACTCCTCTCACAAGATCATTCTGGATCAAGTGATTTATTTTTTCTCGGATTGATGTGTCCCATTCTCCTATGCCAGGAGATGGAGTCCTTCTCAGTAGCTTTGGACAAGAATCATTGGATTTCAAGATCTGTTGTGGAGGCCTTTGAGAGATCCAAGACATAAAGATCATTATATCTTGAAGCTGACATTAGGATCTGGTCCTCCTGGATCATGTAGTCCTTCTTTAGAACGTAACACCTTTTGGTGTCAAAAACTAACTTGAATCCTTTATCACAGATTTGAGAGACTGAAAGCAAGTTATTTTGTAATTGTTGGACATAGTTTACTTATCAAACTTAACCTTCTCATTTCCCAATTCTCCTTGGGCTATGATGTACCCACCTTTGTTTCTAGCAAATGAAACATGCCCTCCTTTAATTTGTCTGACATTTGATAAGAGAGCTCTGTTCCCTGTCATGTGCGTGGATGCTCCACTATCTACAATCCATGTGTATGTCTCAGCACTATAGTGAACACCCTGCACATTCAATGAAAACATTAGTTCATGTTAGGAACCCTAGCCTTAACTGGCTTGGGTTCATTGAGGCATCACACATCATAAACTCAACCCATTGACCCTTTGAGGTTAAGGGTTGCTCAGATTTTTGTTTGTTCTCATTTTCAGGCACTAAGGAGGTTTTTTCTTTCCATAATCCAGATTTGCATAAGGCCTATTTGTGATAAATAGACGACTGGCTGATGGATTGAACTTTGGGTTCACTAGCCCTTTTGGAGGTGTCATTGAGTTTCTCTTAGAAGAGCTAGTTGTAGTTGCAGAAAGGTCAACCTTCCTCCTCGGTGTCGGGAATAAGGACAATGAGACGCTATGTGACCATACTCCCCACAGTTATAGCAGGATCTGCTTTTAACTTGATGGTTTATATTTTTTGGTGGAGATACAGATATCACACAGTTGACCTTATTATGTTTGGATTGAGACACTTCTTTGTTAGATGAATAAATTGGTTTTACAAAATTAATTGCTTTACCTGATTTTACGTCTTTGATCTCCTGTTTACTGGATTGTGACATGATGCACGTGATTGATTAGGTTTTCTAGTCTTTTTAGGTTCTTGTTTGACTTTCTTTGACCCTGACTTTAAACTAACCTTTTCAAATTCTTTTTCTAGGTTAACACAAGGCATCTTTCCTATTGCCTTTGAAGTGGCCTCCTTCTGTTTAGAGTCGGATTCACTTGATTTACTTATGGAATCTGGATCATTAACAAGAGGAGTGGACACCACGTGATCCATGATAGGGTTATTGTTAATTGGTTTACTTTTTGTGTTCATCAAGGTCTCAGGTGGTGGTGGAACCACTTTGTATCCCAGTCCCTCCCCATTATTTCTCTCTCTCACTAAGTGTTGGACAATGTGTGATGAGCTTGTCAACTATGCAGTTTTTGTTTTAACGAGTTGACTTCTACTTCTAAAACTGCTTTTTGCTTTTTAGTGTCCTCTAGGGAGTTTAGATAGTACCTAATATCATTTGCTTGGTTAAAAGCAACTACCTCAGTTTCCTAAGCTGTTTATTCAATAGGTCTATCTTTCCTTGTAACTGTGCTTGTTTTGTTGGGTTTTGTAGAACATTACCAAAGTCATATTAACCATTTTGTTAGGAAAAACACAGCGGAGATAGGTCAAAACCGTGAGTATATGTAACATATATATACTTGTTAAAACAAAACCCAAGACAAGGATCTATTTATATGGAAGAACATACTATCAAAAGCAAAAAAACAACCACATAAACTACCTTTAGAATCGTGGATTGAAGGGCAAGAAGATGATGTTTGAAAGCCAAGACTAAAAAGTAGGAGCCCTCAAGATATGATACCCACAAACCTTTCTAACACCTTGCTTGTTAGGATGCTCCACCAAGGATTGCTTCTTGTTTGTTCCTCAACCAAACGAAATCACAAAGCTGTTTTTCAGCTCTTCAAAACTCGAAAATAATGCTGGAGTTTTTGAGGTTTTATGATCTCTTTTAGAGAGAAGTGTTCTACAAAAGATGGAGTGTAAGTGAGGAGAAAAAGCATGCAAATGACAAAGACCAAGCAAAGCCTTAATGGTCCCCTTAGGGCGGCCGAATCCCCCTCAAAAGGGGTTTCCCCCAAAAACTTTTATAAAAAAAGTTACACTTTAACCCTTTGTTTTATAAAATTAAAAACCTTTTAATTTTATAACACTAGAACACTTTCATTTGTCATTGTTTAACTAACTTAATTTAATGAAACAAATGAATTCTCATGACAAATCATCTTCATAATGTTGTTCATTTACAAAAGCAATATTTTAGAAAACCTGTTTTTCTAATTGGTGCTAATATTTATTTGTATGATCTCATCAACGAACAAATATTTATTGGTGTTTGTTTGGCTTGTTATTGGGTATGACCCGACTTGGATCATAACGTACTAACCACATCAATCTTATATGTGTCTTGGGCATATAAGATCCAACATTCTCCCACTTGCACAAGATTCATAGAAAATTGATGTAAGTAGTAAATACTGCCTAACAACGGTTACTACCCTTAATACGTATGACTAGGTGCCATTCAATAACATCATCTCCTTCAAGTACCATACTTGAAATGTTTTAGGTGAAATAATCATCCATCCTTTTGTTACAGATGTCATGTTAAATCCCAGAGACACAGAATTGTCATTCTCCGATGATTTAGCTTTAACAGGCCTTAGATATCTAACTCTCAACGAATAAGAGGACAAATTCCATTTTGACTACATACGTCTCTCACAATTACCTTATATCATACCTGAACCTAGCCTTACGTACTGTTAATATTTCAGAACAGCAAAGCACTAAGTCAAAATATAATACTTGGTAAATATCAAGACTCAATATATATCTCAGGTCTGAGGATACAATGATATTCGCCTTTACTCAATATTTCTTATGACTAATCATAAAGATTCTATGCAGAAATAATAGAGAGCGGGTCAGTCCTATAACTATATCCCATAGATATCAATGAACCTTGGTAGCAACCTTTTGCTCTATGTTCATACTATTATAAATATCAACCAATCCAAGTCATTATAGTCTTAAATTCATAGTTGTTCCCACAAGTATGATCGACTACGGACGTTTAGAATAACTTGCTTATTCACGGATTTAAACATGCTAAACTAGAAGAACAAAAGAAATATAACCATATAATTAAGTCAAATAACATATGTTCCAATATCCAAATACAAAATTCGATCAAGTCCAATCACTAGAATATCGAAGTCCTAAGGCACAAGTATGACTTTCATGCTTTGACCTATCTAGGAGCTTCGTGAAAGGATCCGCAATGTTTTGATCAGTGTGTACTTGCGAATACATATCTTTCCCTTTTCAACTTCATCCCTTATGTAGTTGAATCTCCGTTTAATGTGCCGAGTATTTTGATGAGCACGAGGTTCCTTGATTTGAGCAATCGCACCCTCGTTGTCGCAAAAGATCTCTAGGGGGTCTTGAATGGTAGCAACGACCCCTAGATCAGCAATGAACTTCCTGAGCCACGCAGCTTCTTGAGCTACCAATGAGGTGGCGATGTATTCTGATTTTGTTGTAGATAGTGCCACTACATCTTGCTTTGAGCTCTTCCAAAAGACCGCTCCTCCATTCATAATGAAGACATATCCCGACTGTGATTGAGAGTCATCTCGATCAGTTGGAAACTCGCATCCGTGTAACCCTTTACAACGAGCTCCTCCTCACCAGATCCATATATTAAGGACAATCCTTAGTGTTTCTAAGGGATTTCAAAATACTTTTAACAGCCATCTAATGACTATTACCAGGATTCTCTTGATATCAACTTGTCATGCTTAGAGCACATGACACGTCTGGCCTAGTACATATCATTGTATACATGATGGATCCAATAACAGATGCATATGGGACTCCATTCATTCTTTCTTGTTCAATCTTAGAACTAGGGCATTGAGATGAGCTCAATATAGTCCCCTTTTGAATAGGTACCATACCTTTCTTAGAATTCTCCATCTTGAACCTTTTCAAGATCTTTTCAATGTATGCACTTTGGTTTAAACTATCAACCGCCTTGATCTATCCCTATAGATCTTTATTCCCAAAATATAGGTGGCTTCACCAAGATCCTTAATGGAAAAACAGTTTCCAAGCCAGGTTTTTACACCTTCCAAGGTTGGAATGTCATTTCCAAATAGTAGAATGTCATCGACATATAATACAAGGAAAGTAATAATGCTCCCACTAGATTTCTTATTCACACAAGCTTCATCAGCGCTTTTGATGAAGCCAAATTTCTTTACTTCATCATCAAAACGGTGATTCCAACTTCTTGACGCTTGTTCCAATCCGTAGATTGACTTCTTTAACTTGCATACTTGTTGGGATGTATTGGATCGACAAAACCTTCAAGTTGTTCCATATGGACATCTTCTCAAGATATCCATTAAGGAAAGCGGTTTTGACATCCATTTGCCAAATCTCATAGTCATAATATGCTGCTATGGCAAACAATATCCTGATAGACTTTAGCATGGCTACAGGTGAAAAAGTTTCATCGTAATCAACCCCTTGAGTTTGAGTAAAACCTTTTGCTACAAGTCTAGCTTTATAGGTATCCAAGTTTCCATGCATATCTGTTTTCTTTTGAAAACCCACTTACTTCCAACTACCTGGACTTAAGAGGTGGTGTAACCAATTCCCAAACTTGGTTATCATACATGGATTGCATCTCAACATTCATGGCTTCTTGCCATTTGTCAAAATCAGGTTTTGACATTGCATCATGGTATGTGCTTGGTTCATCCGAATCTACCACATAGCATCCATCCATGAAAAATCCATATCTCTCAGGAGGAACACTAGTTCTACCAGATCTATGAATGTTTTGTGTATCTTGATCATATGATCATTCTCAACATCCTTATTTGATTTCTAGTATCGACCAATTATGTATCGTCTTGTGAATCTTGAGCCTCTTCAAGTTCCATTGTTTTCTACTAGTTTCTTCCGAAAGGAACTTAGTTTCCAAGAACTCTGCCTTTCGAGCAATAAACACTTTCTGTTCTGTTGGATCATAGAAGTAATATCCAATACAATCTCTAGGATATCCAATAAAGATACACTTTGTGGATCGGGCTTCCAGTTTGTTTGAGTGTATTGCTTAGGATAAGCCTCACACCCCCAAACTTTTAAATATGATAATGGTGGAACCCTTCCATGCCATACTTCGAAAGGTGTCCTTTCCACTTTCTTGGTTGGGGCCATATTTAAAATATGGGCCGCGGAGAGCAATGCGAAACCCCAAAATGATAGAGGTAGTGTACTTCTAGCCATCATAGATCGAACCATATCCAATAGAGTTCGATTCTCCTCTCAGTTACACCAATATGTTGTGGTGTTCCAGGTGGAGTAAGTTGTGAGACAATCCCACAACTTCTAAGATACTCTTGAAATTCACTACTTAGGTATTCACCTCCTCTATCTGTATGAAGAATCTTGACCGTTTTGTTTGAGTTGATTTTCAACTTCATTCTTGAATATTTGAACATTTCAAAAGATTCATGTTTGTGTAACAAGTACACATACCCATAACGACTATAGTCATCGGTAAATGTAATGAAGTATCTTTCACCATTCCTAGTTATTGGTTTAAAAGGTCCACATACATCCGAATGTATGGTCCCTAATAAATCATTTGCCCTTTCATTAGTCCCACTAAAAGGGGCCTTTTTCATTTTACCTTGTAAACAAGACTCACATACATCAAATGAATCAATCTCTTTAGTTTTTAAAAGACCATTCTTTTGAAGTTTTTGCATACGATTCTTGTTTATGTGACCAAGGCGACAATGCCAAAGATAGGAATCACTCAAATCTAATTTGGGCCTTTTGGTGGTTGCTTGGTACATTGAGCTATCATATGTGTATTATTATGAACCAATTCATAAATACCATTACAAGGTGTAGCCTTAAAATAAAACACATGATTTAAAGAACATGAATATCATTATCAACAACTTGAAATCATAATCACATTGTCTTAAACGGGAAACATAAATAATGTTCCTAGTCAAGCTAGGAGCATACAACATTCTTTAAAATAACTTCCAAACCACTTGGAAGTTTCAAAATGTAGTCTCCTTGAGCTTCTACATTAACCTTTGCACCGTTGCCATAAAGAGACTAATTTCCCCTTTTGAATAATGCTCACTTCTTTGAACCCCTATAACAAATTGCAAATATGAGTTCCATATCCGGTATCTATACCCATGTGTTAGAAGAAATAACATTTAGCTCAACATGTATCATAAAGATTGTACCTGAGGTTTGCCCCGCATCCCTCTTCGATCTCAATTCTTTGAGATAGACCAGACAATTGCGTTTCCAATGGCCTACCTCACTCAACCACTTCAAGAAAACTTGGCCATGTTTTGCTTTTGCTTCTTTTGCTTTGGGTTTGGTTTCTCTTTAGCCTTACCCTTACCCTTTCCTTGACCTGCCCCTTCCCTTTGGCACACACGCCCTAGGGTTGGGAGGATCCTTTTCTTACTACCTCCTTCATTGATCATAAGGACCGTAGAACCTTTCTACCCATGCTTGCCTCGGCCGTTTTGAGCATTGAATGAAGCTCACCAATGCTCTTATCCCATCCATTCATGTTATAGTTCATAACAAAGCTATCAAACTTCTTGGATGGGGAGTTGAGGATCAAATCCGTTGCCAACTCATTGGACACACGACAGTTAAGCCTTTCAAGGCGATCAATGTGGCTCTTCATCTTGAGAACGTAAGATGATACCGATTGGGTCTCTCCATCCGACATGAATGAAGTGCTCGAACCGTTTCGAAGCGCTCCACCTTTGATTGTTGTTGGAACATTTCCTTCAACTGGGTGATCATGTCATAGGCATTGTGGTTCTCAAAGTCCTTTTGCAAATCGGGAATCATACTCGCTAGCATGAGACATGAGACTTGCACAGAGTCCTCGGTGTATTTGACCCACTCGGCAAGGCCTCTACGTTATATTCGTCGGGTTGATCGGGAATGGGATCGTCTAACACATAGGACTTCTTTTCTTGTTTGAGAACGATTCTCAAGTTTCGATACCAGTCCATGAAGTTCCTATGGCTTAGACGTTCCTTTTCAAGGATAGTCCTTAGTGATAGGTTATGGACGGTCGGGATTGAGTTGTTGTTGTTAGCCATCTACAATTTTACAAGTTCAAATTTAGTATTTTGATATCAAAGTATTTTAATTATTAATACCTCTATGTATTCTCTTAGACAATTAATAATAAAGTCTAGAATCCAACGTTATATTTAAATAACGGTTAGGTGACCTTTATCCCTTTATTTAAATTAACAAGGTAGTCAACGTTTGACAATTATAACCTATTACAATTTCTTGTGTATGGGATCAGTTTAAACATCTTATGTTTTGTTTGGCATGTTTATCCCATCAACACCATTTGTACGTCATGCTTCGGTGATGCTAATGCATGATTTCCAAATCAAGTCGTCCTACTTAGACACACTTGTGATTTTACAAATAGTGGTTAGGTGACTTTTATCCACAAATAGGTAATTTCACCTCAACTTCACAAGTTTCTACATTTATGGTTAGGTGACCTTATCCCATGAATAAGTTGTAAGTGAATTGAGTGTTGTTAAAAGGATGGTGTTAGACTTGTTAGAAAAGGGTTTTGCGGTTCTAAAATTCTAGTTTTTAGAAAACCTTTTATACCATACTATTGTATGCATTCAAATGCATGGAATTTATGAAAAATTATTTTCATGGTTCCTTTTAAAAAACTCATTTATTAAATCGTTAACCCTAATAAACTCATTTTATTAATTCCTTTAATGATAAAACCAATTTTATGCTTGTTTTAATTTTAGTTGATTAACTAGTTATCTATTTTCAATTAAAATATCAAACTCATCCAAACAACCAAATAATCAACCAAACATAAAATATAAGTGCATAACCATAGCCACCTATTTTGACCACACTTGCTTGCCATAACAAGTGTGTGTCAAGAGGTCATTCTAGGGTAAAATCATGACACTTGTTGTGTTGATGAACTCCCACTTGAACTTGCATCCAAATGCTTCAAGTATTCCTTTGTGTTGTGATTCCACCACCATCTTTAGGCACCTTCTTTGTCTTACAAATCAGCCCCAAAATGCTTGTTGCATAGGAAAAGTCCTAATACATTTTTCTAGGAAAATAAAGTGCACACTAATCTACTTATTACATACCAAATGAAAAAATAAATTACATAGCCTTTATTACAACCAAATGAAATCACAACCACAAACAATCAAACACAAGGTCATGGCTAGGATTTATGCACTAAAACACATCCAAATATGTATATAAAATCCAAAATTGGCAGCCCCTTTCGAACCCAAAATCTCGGCCAACATAAACCAAGAACAAGTGGGTTTTTGTCCAACAAACAAACCATTATGATTTTAATTTTCAAGATCCTTACATGCATATAAAAGTAATATCTTGAAAAACAAAGGGACTTCCATGAGAGAAATTTCCAGCCCACTTTTTAAAAAAAAGGACCCGAAAATCTCAATTTTTGAAGCATGTATCCATATAACCGGCTCTTGATGCCATTGTTGGGTTTTGTAGAACATTACCAAAGTCATATTAACCATTTTGTTATGAAAAACGCAGCGTAGATAAGGTCAAAACCGTGAGTATATGTAACATATATACTTGTTAAAACAAAACCCAGACAAGGATCTATTTATATGGAAGAACATACTATCAAAAGCAAAAAAAAAACACATAAACTACCTTTAGAATCGTGGATTGAAGGGCAAGAAGATGATGTTTGAAAGCAAAGACTACAAAGTAGGAGCCCTCAAGATATGATACCGACAAATCTTTCTAACACCTTGCTTGTTAGGATGCTCCACCAAGGATTGCTTCTTGTTTGTTCCTCAACAAACAAAATCACAAAGCTGTTTTTCAGCTCTTCAAAACCCGAAAGTAATGCTGGAGTTTTTGAGGTTTTATGATATCTTTTAGAGAGAAATGTTCTAAAAAAGATGGAGTGTAAGTGAGGAGAAAAAGCATGCAAATGACAAAGCCAAGGCAAAGCCTTAATGGTCCCCTTAGGGCGGCCGAATCTCCCCTCAAAAGGGGTTCCCCCCACAAAACTTTTATAAAAAAGTACACTTTAACCCTTTGTTTTATAAAATTAAAACCCTTTAATTTTATAACACTAGAACACTTTCATTTGTCATTGTTTAACTAACTAAATTTAATGAAACAAATGAATTCTCATGAACAAATCATCTTCATAATGTTGTTCATTTACAAAAGCAATATTTAGAAAACCCGTTTTTCTAATTGGTGCTAATATTGTGCTAATAAAATTAAAGCCCTTTTAATTTTATAACACTAGAACACTTTCATTTGTCATTGTTTAACTAACTTAATTTAATGAAACAAATGAATTCTCATGAACAAATCATCTTCATAATGTTGTTCATTTACAAAAGCAATATTTTAGAAAACCCGTTTTTCTAAATTGGTGCTAATATTTATTTGTATGATCTGATCAACGAACAAATATTTATTGGTGTTTGTTTGGCTTGTTATTGGGTATGACCGACTTGGATCATAACGTACTACCACATCAATCTTATATGTGTCTTGGGCATATAAGATCCAACACGTTTTGTTTTAACACTCTATTGCCTCCGTGCACAGTTCTAGGTCCTTTACTAAGCTATCATTATGATCTAATAACCTAGAAAATTTGAATCTATACTTTCTTTGAATTTATTACATTCTAAGCAAGCATGATTATTAAACAGTTGGTGAGTAGTACTTACCTGAGACGTTGAAGAGGAATCAGCCATGAATGCAAACTCGGTTGTCTTTGGTTCTGGTGATTCAGATGATGATGCAGATTTTTCTTCTTCAGGCAGGTGGTTGACCACATTTCCAGTGTCTTTAGAATTGACATCGCGAGCTCTACTGCTATATCTCCCTCACTTGCCGAATCATCATCAATATCCTCCACACTAGCTATATTGGACTCTCCTAGTGATACGAACCGAAAGCTCCAGTCCTGTCCTTCATCCTCTTTAACAGTTAAGGCTTTGGGTCCTTACTACATGAGTTAGAACTACTAGATGGGCTTGTCCTAACAATTAAATGATGAGAAGGGATGCCATTACCTGTCTTCTTTGGTTTTATACACTCCCTCTTGAAATGTCCCTTCTCACCGCAGTTGAAACATGTAACCTTTGACTTATCAAACCCAAATGTTGTGTCTTTTGTGGCAACCAAGTTCTGTCCGGTCTTTTGACAAAGTTTTTAGTTTTTAGCTCGTGGACAGCACTTGCCAGAGCCCACATTATGTCCATATGTTCCAACTCCATCTCATCCACCTACTCATAATCTTCATCTGCCAGGTGGTAGTTTCCTATATTTCCAGCAACTAATCCATCATAGGATTGAACCACCACAGCTAAGAGGTCCATATGTTCTCTAGCCACCTCCACAGTCACATTCCCGAAGTTGTCAGTTTGAGCTTTGCTGCATTAGCTTCAGGTATCATATATTGGGTGCTAGACGACCCTGACGTTTCGGATCCTGAAGTTGAGGTTGTGCTGGAACTGCTGCGCTGATGAAGGCGGTTTGCAATGGCGCTCCAGATGTCTTGACGAAGGAGTAGCATTGTAGAATGTAGGATTCTGATCATTGGTTAGCCTTTTGGGCTCGATACTTCATCCTAAGCTCCTCTTCTCTCAGTTTTAGAATGAAGTCATTTATATCTAACTTCGAGAGCATTCCATTCTGTCTGAGGTTTGAGACAAACAAAGCCCATTTTTCTAGTAATCCATGAGCAAAGTGGATACCTTATCCTCCATTGATGTAACTACTCCATGAGTGTGCATCTCATTTATCAATTTGTAGAATCTATCGATCACATCATCAAGGCCTTCTTTTCCCATAGAAGAGAAGTCATCAAACTCCTTCTTCAAGGCTTTTGCCTTGATGGCCTTCAGAGAACCATTTCCGTCATACCACTTTTCCAACGCATCCCAAAGTTTCTTTGCTTGAGTATACTCCGAATACTGATGGAAAATATCCTTCAGAATAGAATGAGTAAGCAAAGCATAGACTTTCTTCTCAGTATTGTGTTTTACCTTCTGAGCATCCGACATGGCACTAATAGTAAGTTTGACTCTGTCAGCTCCTACTGGCATGCTATAACCCAACTCCATGGCCTCCCACAATTTGTATCTACGCCATTTAAGTAGATTTCGAAACGTTGCTTCCATTGTGGGTAGTCGTCTAACGTAATAAGTTTTGGGGGTTTATTGTGAATCCCCACTTCGTTCTCCAACAGTAGTAGATTCTGAATACGTGTGTCTCTACTTGCTGTGTATGCTGAAAACTGGTCCTCCATTAGGTTTAACTTTACTGTTTAACAAACTGCTAATGTATGTGAATGAATGTATGCGATTGAACTTATTCATGCGATTGAACAATGCGGATGGTTCAATTGTGCGACTGAACAAATGCGGATGAGTTAGTCACCTGAATGAACAAATGCGTTTGAACAGTCTGAATGAAATTCTCAGTCGTACGATTGAAGGTACGAATGAGTCCAATCGTGCGGTTGGAGAGTGCGAATGAACTCAGTGGTGTGATTGGTCTAATCATGCGACTGAACTTGCTGAAGTTTGATAATTCGTAGATTTGACTTGATCTGTCTGTAAAAACTCGAATTTTATCAACCCTAATAGCCGTATGCCGGAAAAACTCAACTTTTCGATCAAGAAACGTCTAAGACTCTGTTAGACACAAAAGGATTGCGTTTTTGATGCAAAAACACAACTTTTGTATCAAGACTATTGAATCAACACGTAATCAAGAGCCAGGCTTTGATACCACTTGTTAGGATCTGGTATTTGAACAAAACACCAACTAATTAACGTGTTAAACCAAACCAAATAGTGCGGAATCCTATTTGATTGGCGATCCAATCAATGAGAACGCATGTAGAAACAATAACGTATTGAATCTAATGTCAAGAATCGATTAGGAATCGATCTACAGTGTTCTATGAACTTCGAGTACGAACTTAGAGGCTTCTGGATGGCTAGGGTACGTCTGGAGTCGAAGTTGATTGAATGTTTTTTTTTCACGAATTAGGTGGTATTTATAAGTTAGGATTGCTCAGTCGGGCGACTTAACCATTAGCATGGTTCATTCGTACGATTGAGCCATGTGGTTGATCCATTTGCACGACTGAGTGTTCAGTCGTGCGACTGAGTCAGTCGCATGAAGTTGTTCAGGCGTATGGACTATTTAGGCGCATGGACACTCAGTCGCATGGCCATTCGGACGCATGACCACTGTTGGGGCGCATGGTCCAGTCGGACGCATGAAAACTTCACTTCACTAAGTTTGAGTGTATTCAATATTATAACATTATGCATAACAATTCAAACAATCACAAACCCATATAATCAAATCAATATGCGTTAAGCACTCATTAATGAAATATTAAACATTATAAACACAACAAACATATGTATTTCATTAAGTACCCAATGATTATATAAGTGTAAGACAATAAAGTCGTATTACATTCAGATCAGAATCTAGGTACATATGTATCAACAAAGTTGATTGTCTACGCTTCACGACAACTTAAGGTGCACGAAAACAACTATACAACCCATGATTTGGAGTTGGGCGCTGTAGTATTTGCACTCAAGATATGGAGGCATTACCTGTATGGAACCAAATGCATCATCTACACAGATCATAAGAGCCTCCAACATATCCTGGATCACAAGGAACTTAATATGCGTCAGCGACGTTGGGTAGAGCTTCTTAGTGACTACGATTGTGAAATCCGGTATCATCTGGGGAAAGCTAACGTGGTGGCTGATGCTTTAAGCCGCAAAGAACGCGTGAAACCACTACGTGCTTGAGCGTTGGGATTGACTATTCAAAACGAATTTGAAAGCCCAGATCCAAATTGCACAAAATGAGGCGTTGCAAGAAGAAAACCTTGCGGGAGAAGAATTCCGAGGGTTGGATAAACAAATGAGTTGCAAGGATGATGGTATACAGTACTTCATGGATCGTATATGGGTGCCCAGATGGGGAGTTGTACATACCTTGGTCATGGATGAAGCACACAAGACGTGATATTCTATTCATCTTGGTGCAGACAAGATGTACCACGATCTCAAAGATCTGTACCGGTGGCCAGGCATGAAGAAAGACATTGCTATGTACGTAAGCAGATGCTTAACATGCTCGAAAGTTAAAGCTGAACACCAGAAAGCATCGGGATTATTATACTGACCTGAGATTCCCGAGTGGAAATGGGAGAATATAGCCATGGATTTTATTACCAAACTCCCTAGAACAAGCTGCGGCATGACTTGATATGGGTTGTAGTGGATCGGATGACGAAGTCAGCTCATTTCTTGCCGATCCGAGAAGATTACAAAATGGATAAGTTGGCGAGATTTTACATAAAGGAGGTCGTGACAAGGCACGGAGTGCCGGTGTTGATTATATCCGACCATGACAGCCTATTTACTTCATGATTTTGGCAGGCACTACAGAAAGCGATGGGCACTCGATTAGATATAATTACCGCCTATCACCCACAGATAGACGGCCTAAGTGAACGAACTATACAAACGTTGGAAGACATGCGGAGGGTGTGTGTAATCGACTTTAGTGGTAGTTGGGACACTCATCTTCCACTGATTGAGTTCTCTTACAACAACAGCTAGCATACCAGCATTGGGTGTGCTTCGTTTGAAGCGTTGTATGGAAGGAAATATAGATCTCCCTTTTGTTGGGCGTAGATTGGTTAAAGCTAGTTAACAGGCCCAGAGATTTACCAAGAAACAACCGACAAGATTTTCCAAATCAAAGATAGACTAAAAGCTGCCAGAGATCGCCAAAAGAGCTATGTCGACCACCATCGAAAGCCTCTAGAATTTAACATTGGGGATCGAGTTTTACTCAAAGTCACTCCTTGGAATGGAATCGTTCAATTTGGAAAGAAAGGGAAGTTAGCCCCAAGATATGTAGGACCATTCAAGATTTCAGAAAGAATCGATCCAGTGGCTTATCGATTAAGGTTGCCACAAGAACTCAGCGACGTACATGATACTTTCCACGTGTCGAACCTCAGGGGTGTTTGGATGGTGAATCCCTTCACGTACCAATTGAGGACATCAAGATTGACGAAAAGCTTCATTTTTTGTTGAGGAACCCATTGAGATCATGGATCGAAAGGTCAAGTAATTGAAGCGCAGTAGAATACCAATTGTCCGTGTGAGATGGAATTCAAAATGAGGGCCAGAGTTTACATGGGAACGGGAAGACCAGATGAAACTTAACATCCACATCTATTCGAGGATGACACTCTTGGACCTAACTCTAGCTGAATTGCGGGACGAAATTCTCTCAACTGGGGGATACTGTGACATCCATCACATAAAGGTCCATGAATTAACGTGGTTTTCGTTAACCTTTCTCGAACGTTCATTCCTCATCCTTATAAACTATTCGTGTGGATATCATTCTTGCTTTATCATCCTTATGCTTGTGCTCTCATCGTAAACGTATGCTATCTTTAAAACTTTTACAATTTTCATTATCGTTATCATTAAATATACCATTTTATAATAGAATTATTGTCATTAATAAAACCATTTTTAAGTTACCAATATCATTAATTACATTTTTATCATTAATAAAACTAGCCTATTAAAGTCATTTTCAACCGAAACAAATTTGGGAACTCGGGGGCTAAGTGCAGGGACCAAAAGTGACATTTTGCCAAACTAGGGTTGTGTATATTACCCCATATCCAGCCCTAGCCTCCATTTCATCTTCTTCTTCATCTTCTTCTCTTCTCACTTCCTCCTCCTCCTTGCACCAAAACCGCCCATTGTCTTCGCGTTTTCACCGACAAAACCTCAGCTACAGCTGAGTCTACTCCTTTCTTACAGGTAGATGACCTTGTCGTCCCTTTTCTTACTTGTTTCTATTGTTCTTTAAGGGTTTCAGGTGTGCGGGGCCAACCCAAGCACATGAGGTCGTGTGGGTGCGTGTGATGTCTTTCTGCGTGTTCTTCTTGTTTAGGTGTGTTTGAAATGTGTTTCTGGAAGTCCTTGTGGTGTAAATCTCATGCATGGAGCAGCCGAAGGCTGCTCTGCACTTCTGCAGTCGCAAACCTGCTATTCTACGACTGGGTCTCCTGTGTGACTAAGTCGTGCGACTGGGTGAGTCGTGCGACTGAGTCATGAGACTGTGTCTCTCGTGCGACTAAGTTGTGTGACTGAGTGTGTCGTGCGACTGGGTCGTGCGACTGGGTCGTGCGACAGGGTCGTGCGACTGTGTGTATGCGTGCGATTGAGTCTATGTGGATGAATGTGTGCGATTGTGCGTGCATTGCACGACTAAATTCCTAGTCGCACGAATGAAGGTTCAATCGTACGAATGAAGCTAATTCGTACGTATGAGGTTGATTTGTGCGTATGGGTGTCGAGTCACGCGATTGGGTGCTGTGTGGTACGACTTAATACTGAGTCACACGAATGAAGGTTCAATTATACGAATGAAGCTGATTCGTATGAATAAGGGTTGATTCATGCTGGTGGAGTGTTGAGTCATGCATCTGGTCCTGTCATGCGATAGGAGTTGTTGTGTGTGAGTTTCTTCTTTGTGTGGTGTGTGTTTGTCGTGTGATGTTAAGGTGACGTCGACACGATTATCATTGCTAATGACTATATTCCAGTTAACACTATAAAGCTTACTAATTTATTCACAAATCAAATCAATGTTAACATTTTCACAATTAACAAGAACTGATTTGTAACCACTAATATATACTAAGTACTTCTCTATAACAGTGACCCTTTTACACAAATATCATCAGTAATGGCAACGATTTCTAGTACCTGGATAAGATCTAATACGCAGGTTTGCTTGTGTGTGTTCCACGCGACCGAACCAATACAACCCGAACCGACCGAACGTTGCTATTTACTTTATACATATCATTAATGCTTAACAATAACTGTCAATAGGTGTTTGTTTGTTCATTGCATACTACATCTGGAAACTTTGATCATTCATACTTACCACTTAACAAATGAGTTTTGTGGCCCCTTTTTATGCTTATACAACATTTCAATCATTTACAAACATGGGGGAAAAGTATGCTCACCCATTTTCTTCACGTTGTACAACTTACATACAATTTACATACTTGGAGTCAACGTGATACTGTTTTGTGAGTACTTATCTGATGCATGCTTGAGTTCGTTGTGTGGTACTTTCTTTACAACCATTTAATTCCGGCCTTGGAACTGACAGATAGGTATTGGTAGTACTACTGGGTTGACACCCCCACCCTTGTTTGTCGGTATACTAGTTAGTACCAACAGTGGCCAGGAATGGGCCCTTGGGTGAATATATTCCGACAAGATTCTGTGTGTGCGTCATTAGGTTTGGTTGTAAAGCTCACTATCATGTGATTTCGCTTACTTATAATTGTATTCACGGTATTCCACCACAATTACTATGTAGCATCAATTACTTATTTACTATTTAAACCTGCGAGCTCACTAGCAATTTTGTTAACCATTTTGAGCATATCTTTTTAGGTGACATTGCTAATTGCAAATCTAGGTGTGCTGCCTTAGTGGAGACCCTAGGATGCATTCTTGAGACTAAACATATTTGACAAACATTCGCTTTGGAACATTGTTGTAGTCTGATTAAATAATATCATACTTTTGATACTTGTTTCCAGGTTGTGGGAACTACAATAGAATGTTATCTTCATTTGAGTATGTGAATCATTTATCATGTTATGCTTATGGTTATGTTGTTGTGAATATTGACTAAACACGACACAAGTCTCCTTTGTGTCGGGTGTCGTCATGACACGCTTGTCCTCATTACTTCTGTTGCACCTCTATTGCTTACCATGTGTTATGACGATCCCGTCTCGTTACATCCCCATGTTTCCGCTTGATCTTGATCTCTAAGAGTGAGTGGCATGCCTTGAGCAGACATGCTTGATCTTGGCATCTTGCTAATGATCTCTTCTTCCAAAGCTTAAGTCTCTCCTTCTTTTCAATTATCAACCTAAGGACAATAGCTTAGGGAATTGGTTTCATTTTACCAAGCTTCCTCTTGGTGAATCCTTGACTTAATGGGTAATCTTTCATTTCCCTATCAGACTTTTTATAGGGATCAGGATATAAAGGTTGAGGAGTTGAAGTTTTCTTCTTCATGGAAGATAGTTTTGGCTTATCAGCTTTAGGAGAAGAGTTTTCTCATACTCAGTCTCAATTGTAGGGTCCAACAGCTTGTTTAGTTTCTCTATTTCTGCCTTCATCCACTCATGAGTCATACTGAAAACTTCGTCAGAATCATATCCATGATTAATTAGAAACATGGCTTTCTCTATCAGATTATCTATTTGAGCCTTGGTCACCATTTCCTCTACAGACTTTTCTTCTTTCACAGGTCTCTTACTAGCCATTGGTTCATCAACCATATATCCTCCTTTAATCTCACCTTCTTCCAAGTCTACAAAATTAGTTTTCTTCTTCATTTAAGCCTCAGCTAATTCATGTTCTTCTAAAAACTCAGCTATAGCTACCAAGCTTCTTGGATCATCTGTTTGCTTTTCTTCACAGGCTCTTCTTCACTATGGGCCTTTTGCCCTTTGCCTTCTCAGATAAACACTTTCTCTTTCAGGTGTAGGTTTGAACTGAGGACCAGAAGAGGGTTCAAGCATTTCAGCTCCTTGAGGCAATTTTTCAGCCTCTGATTGTACTTGTTCATGGGAAGCAACAGCCTTTTCTTCCTTTTCTTTTTGCTCTTCACATAGCTTTCTGATGATCTCCTTTTGCTTACACAGCAGGGACTATTTGCAAGCTCAACTCCTTTTCTATAGGGACAAGAGATTGAGGGATAACAACTATGGGTTCAGTGAAAGTCCTTTGATGAGCTAAAAAATCCCAAAACTCATCATCAATAATGAACTCTTCTCATGTGAAACTGTCTATAGCATTGGTCATGTCATTAAATTCAGCCTCTTCAGTGTGTATACTAGCTGTTGTCTCTAAGTATACTACCATCTCCAGGCTAGACTCTTCATTCTTTGACTTACTTGTATCTTCTTCTTTTTCATCACTTTGAGAAGAAGTTTGTATCTCATCAACTCTAAATCTTTCCTCATCCCTTTCACTTGCTTCAGCCTCAGCTTTACTCTTACTTTCAATCAGCATCTCAAGCTCAGTGATTCTTTTGTTTTGACTTTCAATTTGATTTTGCAAATTAGTGATAATCTCTTCTTGTTCTTCAAATATTTCCTCTTGCTCTTCCATGGCAATGGTTTGAATAGCTAGTGTCTCAACATGACCATTAATTTCTTCTCTTGACTAATTAAGAGCAGTTGTTAACTTCTTAATCTCTTTATCCTTTTTCTTTCTTCTCTGAATCATATTTTTCTTTCAATGATTTCAGCTCAGCCTCCTTCTCATCCAGCTCCAACAATCTGTCTTGAATGATACCTAATCTCCTGTTTCGCAGTCTTTCCATCATTGCTACTTTCTATAGAAGTTCAGAGATCATCTCATCTTTCTCATCTAATTTGTTGATGCCAGATTCAGCATAGCTCTCAGAAAGAGCAGCTTCAGAGACAGTTTAATTGGGGCTATCCTCCTCATGAGAAGATGATTTGGATCTTTCTGAAGAGCTGCCAGAGTCACCAAACTCAACAGGTTCAGTAGAAATTGGAGATGGTTGGGCTAATTGGATAGGTGAATGGTGAATAGGAGATAAGTGTGGAGAAGTAATGGGCTTTGAATGGGAAGATTGTATTTGTGAGTTGTGAGGTGTTGGGGTTATTTTTGGGGATGGAATTTGTGAGGTGTAAGGTGTTTGTAGTGGGGTTCTTTATGGATATGGAATTTGTAAAGGTGCAACTTGTTCTTCAATTTGCTTATCAGCTGGAGCATGTTGTTCTTCACCTTGTTCATCAGGATTGATCTGTTGAATCATTCAAGGTAGAAGAGTAGAGTGAGCTCCACTGTAAAATTTCTAGGATCCCTCTTTTTATTGTACGTATATGACTTAGCATCATAGTGAGTATATCTAGAACTTGTCCATCAACCACTAGATTGGGGATGGCTTTGTTTAAGAAACATTGGATGAAACTTGGGAACATTAAGAACTTGTATCTCCTTCCTTCTTGTATGTTGGATATGTTGGGTTTTGTAACATGTAAATCAAAGTTAGTTTAACCATTTTAAACTATAAAATGCAGCAAAAATAAGATTTAAACATGTTGTTTACAATCTGAAATTTATCACCATTTTAAAGCATAAACAAAATCCAAGAATAAGGATCGTAAATATATATGTGAAATAGTATGCTATCAAACCATAAAACAACCATAGGGAGTTCATTGAAACAACCTTTCTTGAACAAGATGTTATAGATGGATAAGATAAAGGAGATGATGTTCTTGAATGTGTAGTCTCCAAAAGAGAAGACCTCAAGCTTCTATACTCGCAAGCCCTTCCAAACACCAAGCTTGTTAGGATAGCAACACCAAAGAACTCTCTTCCTTGGCTCCTCAAGAATCCGACAATTTCAGCTTTGTTCTTTGTTGAATCCGAAAATTTCAGCCTTCTTAGAGAGAGTTTTGCAATGTGTGTGTGTAAGAAAAAGTGTGGGTTAGAGAGCAGAGTGTAGGAAGTGTCCTTAAGTCTTCCAAAGACCAAGACTAAAGCAAGAACTCCAAGCCCTTTTGGGCTGCCGAATCTATCAATTAAAATGGGTTCCCCCCATTTTCATTTTTATAAAATGTTACACTCTTAACCCATTACTTTATAAAATTAAAACCTCTTTTAATTTTATAACATTAACACACTTTTATTTGTTATTATTTAACTCATTTAAAAAATGAAACAAATAATTTCTCATGAACAATTATCCATATAATGTTCTTCTATTACAAAGCAACGTTTTAGAAAACCCATTTTCTAATTTGGTGTCAATATTTATTTGTATGATCTCATCAACAAATAACATTTATTGGTGTTTGTATAGCTTGTTATTGGGTATGACCCGACTTGGATCATAACATACTAACCACATCAATCTTTTATGTGTCTTGGGCATATAAGATCCAACAGGATACTAGGACATTAAAGACATAAGCTGACATATTGAATGGCCTATTTGTGCATAAAGCACAGATTCCTAATTAAGTAATAACAGGGATATATTCCATCCTATTTTCCTTTTTAGACAAGCAGTGCTAAAAGATATGGATCAGAAACCTCCATGGCAAGTCTACCAATCCCTTTATAATCTATTTTCCTTCAAGCCCCCTTCATATTCAATCTTAGCAATGAAAGTAGTAATATCATCATCTTCTAACTCAATTGGTGCATGCATCATCATTAAGTATAGACATCGTCTCACAGTTTCTTCAGTGATGGTCAGTGTATGCTCATCATCAATCCTCCCAGATAAAGACTTAACACCATCAGCCTCTATCACTTCAGCAGAGTTCCAGAATGACAATATGAGTTTCTAATATATGATAGGTCTGACAGTGATAGCATAAGCCACTCTTGTTGTGGAGATGAATCTGATCATGTCTTTGAGCCCCTCAGGCTCGAGTACATGAGGGTCTAGAAAACTACTAACGTTGTGGAGCTTGCTCCACGAGATATCAGCCATGTATTCTGCATTAGAGGCATATGAGTTAGATTAATGATAATATATGTACGCCTTTAAGTAGCATTCATCATTTTGACTTTTGAGGGTCAAATATGAACATTTGCGGGTAGTGTTCCATAGGAATTATTTTAGATTGAGATATTGTCATGAATACTCATGTTACTTGATTTTCATGTTTGAAGATCAATTTTGATCTTTTTGACTGTTAATTGGATTTTATTTCAAGTTTTGATTTCAACATTTTCGGTTTCATGGTGCTCTTTTCATGTGATGACCATAACTTGAGATTTTCAGACTGAATCGTATTCTACTAAGTTTGCATGTTCATTGAAGTTGAAAATGTTCATCTTTTCTTGGAATAAATCTGATTTTGGGTGTTCTTTGTTAACCTAGGGTTCTAAGTTCATTATCAGTTCAAAAGTCTGACACATTAGGTTTAAACAATATAAAAAGTTTCACCTTTCGTTTGATAATACTGTTGTGTAGTATCTAATATGAGAACAGATTGGGTGAAATGAACTTGGATCGTTGATTGTTAAAGAATAAGATGATTGATGAGGATGAACAGTGTTTTCGCTCGTCGCACTATAGAGTCTCTCAATTTGAAAAGTATTAAATGACTTTTGAACTTGCTTTAAATAGTCAAAAATGTCTTTTACAAAATTTTACAAGTTTCAGAACAAATGCGGTTAGAGTTTTAATTACTGTAGCAAATGTGGATGGTTTTTATACATCCGTATTAGTTTACTATTGTAAATGCGGAAGAGTAAACCTTCTGAGTTTGGACATCCATATTAGCACACTGTAGCAAATGCAGAAGTTTGAATACTTAAGTTTTCTTCTATCCGCATTTGCGCACTGTGGCAAATGCGGAAGAATGAAGTTCATCAGCATTTGTGCACTGTAACAAATGTGGTTGATTAAACTTTTTCAGCAATTGCTCACTGTAGCAAATGCAGCTGATCGAACTTGTTCAACATTTACTCACTGTAGGAAATGCGGCTGATCAAACTTGTTCAACATTTGCTCACTGTAGCAAATGTGATAGAATAAAATTTCGACATTTACTTGATCATCATTCATTATGATAGAAGAGATTAAGCACTTGTTTATTTTTGTTTGAAAGTACATGAAAATTGAAGACACACATCCACAAATGCGGATGATGAATCAACAAATGCGGATGAATAAAACAAATGCAAAAGTGTAACTTCATTCGCATTGACAAATGCGGTTGAACACTTGTGAAATTTTTATCTGCATTGACAAGTGCGGTAGAACACTTTTGTTCCGCATAGGTTTTAACATTACAAATTTTTCATGTATACTTGTTTCACACCAAATGTGGTAGAGTACAATCTTTGTCCGCACTAGTTGCACTTAGAAATAAACAGTTACCCGCATTGGCTATATGCATGGGTTAGCTTCACCCGAATTAACCAATGCACTTACCTGCATTAACTTTTGAACTTAATCAAATGATAATGTTTCTGTTTTGGTTTTTCTTGTTATGAAGAAATGTCTCTGGTAAAATTCTCTTATGAAGTTGTTGACTGTTGAGATTGTCAATTCTTGCTTGGATTGACTTGTATGTCACAAGTGATACAGGTTTCCCATTGTTTGACTGATCTTGAAGTTTTCATGCTTCCAAGAATCTGCATAGGCTGAGATACTATGTTATAAATTCTGCATCAACACATGCATTTTCATTTTTTGTTTTTAATTTTTAAGAAAGTAATTTAAGATAGAGAAAATCTATATAGACTTAATAAAAAATTTTAAATTACTCCCCCTAAAGTTTATATACATATTGGATAGAAACTTTAAAGAATTAAAAACCTTTGAATATAATTTTGATTATTAATAATGAAGAGAAGTATATCTTTTGTTGGAGTCATATCAATCTTCCATTACACATGTGCATCCTTTATGATAAAATGGACATGTTTAGGAACTTGATGATTGAAGGTATGTTTGTCCTCTTAAACTCATACCAGGTTGATATTTTGATGCAAGTGATATTTATCATGTTTTTGGTTGATTTAATTATTCAACATGTACCTCACACACAAAAACATGGAATGATCAACCGTCCTTATACAATGCATTGTAGAACTTTTTCACAACTTTCTTTACCAGGTTACTTAAGTTATGAGACCTCATTTTCACTGATCCTCATTGGGATTCTTTTACTTTGATCATTTTCATGATGATCCACATTGGGATTCTTTTCACTTCACTTTGGAAGGTGATCCATGATTGGATTCTTTTGTTCATTCACTTGGAATGTATTGCTTTTGTAGATTCATCCAATTTGGATGTGTTCCTCATTGGAAATCTTTTGGATCAGTACATCTACACTATGTGCTTATTTCATCATGTCTTTGTTTAGCAAAACAAAGATGAAACTTGATGTATGTGAAAGAGATTCATAAAGTATCATTACTTGGTGTGTTTAGGTTACTACATAAACATGCACTCAGATAAGCCAATACATACCTGTACTTTAAGATGAGTGTTTCACCATGGAATAAGATTTTAATTCATCACTGCATATATTTTCTCTTCCAAGTTGAGCCTACCAACATATCTGGTAAGTCATGACAGTCTCTCAAATTTTGAAATTAAGCATAGTGAATGATATAGCGACTGTAATTATATCATTTCCCAAAATATTCTTTTCTTCATCAAAATTGACTTCTTTTTGTGATTTTCTGATATTTTTGAAATGTTTTTGATGTTTTAATTTGTTTTATTCAAGGTTAATCATGCCTATTGATTGAACTAGGAATTCAAACCTACCATGTTCAAATGCCTTAGTAAATAAATCAGCCAATTGATTTTTAATAGGTACTTGAATCAATTTGATTAACCCCTTTTCAGCACGGTCTCTAAAAAAGTGATATCTAATTTCAATGTGTTTTGTTTTTGAGAGCTGAACTGAATTATTTATAATGAAAACAGCTGCTATGTTGTCAACGTGAATTGTCTGTGCAAGAAGTTAAAACCATAATAAAGCATCTAGTTTTGAATCCAGAGTACTTGAGAGCAGCATGCTGATGCTGCAATAAACTCAGGTTCTACACTTGAGACAGATACATTTGTCTGCTCCTTGCACTGCCAGGAGACCAGTCTGGGACCAAGAAATTGACAACCGCCAGAAGTGGATTTCCTATTGAAGTTGCATCCTCCATAATCACTGTTAGTGAAGGCATGGAGATTGAAGTCTCCTTCCTTTGGATACCATAATCCAAGAGCTGGTTTGCCCTTAAGATATCTGAATATCCTCTTGACAGCATTTACATGGGATTCCTTAGGATCAGCTTGATATCTGGCACAAACACAAACACCAAACAAAATATCAGGCCTACTGGCTGTTAGATACATAAGTAAACCGATCCTAGATCAATAGTGAGTCTGATACACTTATTTGCCTTCTGGATCAGGTCCAATCTTCACTTTAGTATCCACATGAGTTCTAATAGACTGATAATCAGCAAAGTGGAACTTCTTCAACATAGTTTCCACATATTTTGATTAATTGATGAAGATTCCATCTGCTATTTGTTGGACTTGCACCCCTAGAAAGAAAGTGAGTTCCCCTATTGCACTCATTTGGAATTTTGAATGTATAAGGTCTTCAAACTCTTTACAGAGTTGCTTGTTTGTTGAGCCAAAGATGATATCATCCATATAAATCTAGACTAACATCATGTCTTTTCCTTTTCTCTTTCTGAAGAGAGTCTGATCAATCTTTCCTCTTTCATATCCATTTTCAACAAGAAAAGATTATAAAGTCTCATACCATTTTCTTGGTGCTTGATGAAGACCATACAGGGCTTTGTCGAGCTTGTACACCCTACGAGGGAAATCTAGATCTTCAAAGCCAGGTGGTTGACTCACATAGACTTCTTCAACAATCTTTCCATATAAGAATGCACACTTGACATCCATTTGATAAATGTAAACTCCATGGATGTAGAATATGCTAGAAAGATTCTTATTGCTTCTAATCTGGCAACAGGTGCAAACACTTCATCATAATCAATTCCTTCTTCTTGAGTGTAGCCATATGCCACCAGTCTTGCTTTGTTTATGATGATGATTCCTTTATCATCAGTTTTGTTTCTATACAGCCATCAGGTGCCGATAGGGTATTGTCCTTCAGGAAGGTCTACCAGTTGCCATACTTCTTGCTTCTTGAATTCGAGCAATTCTTCAATCATTGCTTCAATCCAACTATTGTCTTGAAGTCCCTCTTTGATGTTCTTGGGTATTGTTTGACAAAGAAAGCATGTGAACAAATAGATATTTGTGATACTAGACTTGCTTCTTGTCACCCTTTTATTAACTTTACCAATAATGTTTTCCATTGGATGATTCTTGTGTGTTCTGGTTGTTGGAATTTAGTCACCAACAATGGTTACATCAAGATTGGAGACATTCAGATCATTATGGTTAGATGCACCTTTATCTTATACTGTTGTGGAATTATGAAGATAATCAGACTCCATTTCATTGATTGCTTCAACTTCAACAACACTTTGGTTGCTTTCATCATTTGATGTTCTTTCTGTTTCAGCTAGAGGAGTAGCTTGTTTTTTATTTATGATCTCTGTTGACAGATCTTTTGAAAGTGATGGTAATAGGCTTGGACCTCCTTTAGTTGAAACATTTTGATTTTGTGATGACTGTCTGATTGGATCAGCTTGGAGAGGAACATCTTCATTCATGTATTCCGTAGATGTAGGATGAATCAATGGAAAGTCATCTCTTCTTTCTACACCTGAAGAAGCTTCACCTAAATGTAGATTTTTTGCATTAGATAAGTGAAATTGATCAAATGATTTTGTAAATAAGTCAATATCAAACAACCAGCCGAGACCATTTGTAGATTTAGGAAACAAGTGTTGAATTGAACATTTGTCGATTCATCAATAATGTTTAATCTACGATTAAACACTATGTAAGCCTTTGAAACAGAAGAATAACCTACAAAGAATCCTTCATCAGACTTAGATGAAAACTTTCCCAAATAGACTTAGGTGTTTAATATTGAGATAGGACTACCAAATGATTTAAGAAATTCAATAAATGGTTTTATGTGAAACAACAGTTTATATGAAGTCATGTTACTCTTTTTATAATCGGAGTTTGATTTTGCAAAAAGCATAATGTGTTAACTGCCTCTGCCCAAAAGGTAATAAGCAGATTAGCATCGACTAGCATTGTTCTTGCTGCTTCAATTAGTGTTCTATTTCACCTTTCAGCTACCCCATTTTGTTGAGGAGTTCTAGCTGCACTGAATTGATGAGCAATGCCTTTGGTTGCACAAAATAAGCTCATATCTTCATTGTTAAACTCAGTTCCATTATCAGTTCTAATTATTTTGACCTTATGATCAAGTCGATTTTCAACTTTTGTGATAAATTTTTGTATTATTTGGGATGCCTCATTTTTATGAAGTAAGAAGAAAACCCATGTAAATCATGAAAAGTCATCAATGATCACCAAACAATACTGTTTCATTCCAATGCTCATTACATGAGTTGGTCCAATAGATCCATGTAAAGTAACTTTAATGGAGCATTGTGTGTGTTCACTAGCTTGGATTTGTGAAAAGATTTATGTTGTTTTCCTTTGAGGCACGCTGAATAGTGATTAACAAAGTGAAAATCTTTTTATGGAAGACCAAAGGACATAGCTTCCTTTGACCAATCTATTCATGTTTTTAAAGTTTGTGTGCCCCAAACGTTTGTGCCAAAGCTGGGACTCATCAAATGATGCTTGTGACAGAAGGCATGTTTCTTCTATTGATGTTGTAGAATTTAGGTTTAAGACATAGGTGTTATTCTTCCTTGGAGTCTTTATGACAACCCATTCTTTAGATATCTGAAATCCTGGTTTTAGAATGCATCAATGAGTGTCGATAAAGTGAGTTGAATATTTCTTGTCGCAGATTTGAGACACGCTTAGAAGATTGAAGTTCAGTTGTTCATAGTAGTTCACTTTATCAAAGCTTAGTATCCTACTTGTCATAGATCCTTCACCAGTAATTCTTCCACCTTGTCAATCTCCTCCAAATGCCACAGTAGTTCCTTGAATTTGCTTGAAGTCATGAAGGAGGGAACGATCTCCAGTCATGTGTCGGGAACATCCATTGTCCACATACCATACGCTATTAGACCTATATGGATGACCCTGCAAGCACAAAATAACTAATTAGAATGTGGAACCCAAGCTATGATAGTCTTGGGTTTCCAGTTCCTATCCATTATGGTGACCTTTTTATACTTTCCTCTAAATTGTGATCTATTTAGAGGTGACCTTGGAGATTGCTTGTGATATTTTGCTGGAGTCATCTCGTCAACATCATCTGAAAAGTCAGAGGAGTAGTGAAATCTTTGATCTCTATTCTTTTGAAGAAATATATAACCGATCCTGATTATCAAAAATCATTTTAGGTTTTGGAAGGTCAAACATTTGCTTAATAATGTGATGGTAGTTTCCTTGACTCTTACATATTTCTTTTGTGTTACTCTTATCATTGTGTGATCTAGATGTCCTAGATTGATTTGTGTCCAAATGACTCCTGACATGGAGTTTACCGGATGATGTTGTTGAGATGGGTTTATTCTCAGCAATTCTCACTCCTTTCTTATTGAAATAACAATCAGATGTATTGTGATTGTTCAAATCACAGACTGAACAATATTTGTTAAAATAGTAGTTTTTGGTAGAGTGGTTGTTCATGTCACAGATAGAGCAATATTGATTGTAAAAGCACTCTTCTATTTTGTGCTTGAGCGTATCACATATGTCACAATACATTGTTTGTTCCTAGAAGATGATTTTGATTTGTGGGACTCAGCTGATTTTCCTATTTACAGCTGAGTCACTTTCTTTTGCTTAGGGGAGGAATCAAAATCAGCCCCTTTTGTAGCTTGCTTCACAACATTACTTTTGTTAGATTTTTTGGGTTGTTTTTGTTTCTTCGACCCTTTCTTTACCTATTTCTCAAATTGGTCAACGTGTGCCTTGTTGCATATGTCAAATCCAACTCCTCTCTTAATTTTGAAGATTGAGGGTCTGATAGAGTTTTACATGTTGAAACCAGTAATCTCTTTTGTTTCCTTTGCAGTGAAAACTTGTCTCATTTGCTTGATTTGCTTCATTTTTTTGGAGATATAATCTCATTATCAAAACTGCTTTTAGCAGTGGGTTTCACTGACTTCACAAATTTCTTTTTACCTTTTAAACAGAAGGTATGAATTTCATAAATGGAACAATTGCATTGATGGGGCTTGTGGGTTTGATGACACTCATTGCCTTGTCTGAACACTCTTTGATTTTAATTGGGTGTCCTAATATGATTTTATCCTCATTTGTTTCAATGTAAACATTTGGTTGATTTTGAGGATTTGTGATTGGTTTTACTATTGTTTTTGGTTTAATAGTGTTAGGTTCAATTTTCTCATTGAGTGTAACAGAGTCAGGCATGACAGTGTTCTTGTCATTATATGGTGGAGGACAAGAGTTATATCCGATCCCAGACATGTCTTTGGGATCCTTTTGAGAATCAAGCATCTCTTGCAGCTTGACTAAAGATAGTTGAAACATTTCCACTTTCACTTCAATAAGAGTGTACATTTCACCATGTAATTTTTCAATGTTAGGTATGAGAGATTTTATTTTGATTTCAAAGCGTTTTAGTTCTTTCTTGAGCATCTCTGACTTAACCTTTTCCTCTTTTATTTTATCTACAAGTTTATAGTTATTCTCTTTATAACCTTCCAGTTCAGTAATGCATTTTTCACTAAAGAAGTAAGATTTTACCTCACACGGCATGGGAGATGGACCATCGTTGATGTGAGCCATGAGTGCATGATTTTGAGATTGAGGCTTTACTTCCTCTGCATACAGGGTCCAGTCACATACTCCATCTTGCTTAATCACAAGAGCATTTTCAGATGACTGATTGCTTCCATGAGCTTGGTTTGTCAGTTGAGGTTGATTCTGATATGATTGGTGTTGTTGTGGATGATGATACTGCGCTAATGATTATTGGAGTGAAAGTTTGAGTTTGGGTGTGAGGATGGCTAGCTTTGAGAATTCCTTTGAAAGTTGTTTCTTTTGGGAGCATTACATTCTCTTGAGAAGTGGCCAGTCATGCCACAGTTGAAGCACTTCACTTTGGATTTGTCATATCCAAGCTTTGTATTTTCATTAAGGTTGAGCTTTCCGTCTTTTCTGAAGAACTTCTTTGCTCTCATAGCAATCATGACCATTTGCCATTGTAGATTCATTTCTTCTACATCATCTGGATCCATTTCTTCTAAGTCTTCCTGGATAAGATGTGCTGATATGAGTCTTCCTCCCAAATAGGCTTCAAAACTTGTAACAAAGACATTGTAAGTTGCCTTTTGTTCTTTAGATCTTGTGTCATCTGGAGTGGTTGTAGGAGTTTTAGTGAATCTTGATGCTTGGGATGATGTTGATGAATGATTAATTGGTGGAGTTGCAATGAACCCAGTGGTATTCAGTTGATTTCTTGAAGAGATGAAATCATCCTCCTCAGTAATGAAGACATTTTCCACAGAATGAGATTCTAATGGAAACTTGTATGCCTCGATCACTTTGGGTCCTCCCAAGTTTCTTCTTCTTTCAACTAGCTCCAGTGCTTCTATCTCGGCTATCATTATATCCAGTGTTGTACTCTCAAGATCAAAAGTGTTCTTTAACATGGTCACATTTTTTTCCAGGTCTCTGGAAGACTGTGTAGCATTTTCTTGTTTAACTCCTTGACTTTGTAAGTGACTCCCATGATTTCCAAGTCATTTACCAATTGTACAAATCTATACAGTTGTTTAGATATGGACTCCCCTTTGGAGTGATGAAATGTTTTATACTGATTAACAATTTTATCCTTGTTAATCTCTACAACTTCACTGCTTCCCTCACACATAATTCGCAGTGCATCCTATACTGCTTTAGCAGTACCATACTTCTCTAGTCTTTTCAGTACATCCATCTTGAGTGCTTGAGTGAAGATGGAGTAAGCTTTGAGTTCAATCTTGATTTTCTTGTAATATTCATCATCAGAGTCAGATCTTAAATGGTATTCTTCTTGTCTTGTAGATGGAAGCTTGGTCTGCAGACAGAGTGATAGGGATGTGTGGACCCTTGCATATTGAGCTTCAAAAGTTAGGATCTACACCTGTAATGTAATTTCTGAATTTGATTTTCCACTGCTTAAAGTCAGATTTATGTTTAAGCATGGGAGGTTTTGGTGTATGACCAAGTTCTGAAAAAGTATGAGTATCCATTTTAACAGGTGGTTTTAACTTGTTTAAGTATAGATTAGATGAGTTGTAAGTTCAATTAGTCCAACTGGTCCAAATCATCCAAAACAGGTTTCAAAATCAGATCTGTTACTATTCTGAGTTTCTTGTTGTTAATGTTTGCTATATCAACTGTTCACAATTTCGAGAATGAAGACAGTTGTTGTGTTCTTGAAGAAAGAGCTTGAATAGTAACTGTTGATGAGTATTATCTGCTTGTTTACTAAATAGAGGTGATAGAACACTCTATTAGCAACTCGATCACCAGATCAATCAAGTTCTATTCGGATCTAGGGTAGATCTAAAAAAGAACTGAGAGCCAAAGCTCTTATACCAATTGACCGGTTGGTGAGAATGAGAATCTCACTTAGGATTGAATAGGTAATCAAGTCAGAGATTGAATGGCGGAAACAAACAATCCATAAACATTTAATGCAAGAATAAACTCATAACTGCTTTGTATATATAAATGAATGTGATTGATTATAATAAATGCTAGGGTTTTAGCAAGAACAATAATAATGCACCTAGAGAATGAGTGATACAAAATATTTTGATTGTCTATCTTCTATCACCTCAGGTAAAGGATTTATATTCTATTTATAGGAAGACAAGTTGCCTTTTTTACAAAATGACTAAACTACCCCTGACCTATACATCAGAACTAGTCTAAGTCTTCATCAACATTTCTTCTTGTTCATTCGCATTGGCAAATATGGATGAGTTAGACTTGATCAGCATTTCTTCACTTGTCTTCCGCATTGGGTAATGCGGATGAACAAATACTGTGCATTCTTGTCCGGTCATCTGCATTGGCAAATGCGGATTAACAAAATCTTGTACGCATCTCTTCTGGTCTTCCGCATTTGTTAATGCGGAAGAACAAATACTTGTCAGCATTTGTTCTTTGCCTTCCGCATTAACAAATGCCGTAAGTGAATACTTGATCTTCTACTGCAATGTCTTCATCTGCATTCACACTTGGACTTATGGGAATTCCAGAAGAACAACCGTCAACTCACCAATTGAATTGGCATGTATGATCCTTTCAGGGTCCAACATGGTTGTTCAAGGATATGCCCAAGAGGAAGGAATTGATTATACTAATGTTTTTGCACCTATTGCAAGACTTGAGGCTGTTAGAATCTTCCTTGCTTATGCTACATCCAAGAATTTTACTATTTATCAGCTTGATGTCAAGTGTGCCTTTCTACAAGAAAATATAGATAGAGAGGTCTATATGTGCCAACCTCCAGGATTTGAAGACCCACAGCACCCCAACTATGTGTGCAAGCTGGATAAAGCTCTTTATGGGCTACACTAAGCACCTAGGCTATGGTATGAGACTTTATTTCAATTTCTCCTGAAGAATAGTTACACTCGAGGCACCATTGATAAAACTCTTTCATAAAGAAGTTTGGGAAAGACATATTGCTCATTCAGGTCTATGTTAATGATATCATATTTGGTTCTTAAAATGACCAAATGTGTAAAGACTTTGAGAGCATTATAAAGAAGAAGTTTTAGATGAGTTCCATGAGAAAATGGACTTTTCCTTGGAATTCAAGTGAAGCAGATGCAGGAAGGGTTCTTTATCAATCAATCTAAGTATGTCTCTGATATTTTAGAGTGATTTGATATGAAGGATTGTAAGCCAGCCAAAACACCTATACCTAGAAACCATGACCTTTTTCCTGACTCTAAGGGGGAGGATATTGATCAACATCAGTATAGGGCAATCATTGGGTCTCTGATGTTTCTCACAGCAAGTAGACCTGATATCATGTTTGCTACATGCATATGTGCAAGATATCAGGCTACTCCAAAGGTGTCTCACCTAATTGCTGCCAAGAGAATTCTTAGATACCTCAAAGGGGCACCTAAATTAAGTCTTTGGTATCCTAGGAATAGAAACTTCAATCTCTGTGGCTACTCAGAAAATGACTATGGTGGCTGCAACATCAACAAGAAATCCATATCAGGAGGATGTCAGTTTCTTGGTGGAAGGATCATCTCATGGCAATGCAAGAAGCAATCTTGTGTCTTTACATCTATTGTGGAAGTTAAATACATTATTGCTGCAAGTTACTATGCTCAGCTGCTCTGGATTCAAAACTAGATGCTAGACTATGGATTCAACTTCATGAGCACTCCTATCCACATTGACAACAACAAGGCTATCTCTATTACTGAAAATCCTGTGAAGCACTCAAAGACAAAGCATATTGATATCAGGTATCATTTCATTAGAGATATTCATGAGAAAACCCTAATCAAACTAATCAAAGTTGATTCAATTGAACAATATGCTAATTTTTTCACTAAAGCATTTGATGAACAAATATTTAAATATCTGATTACAACTATTGGGATGATAAACATTAATTAGTTTATCTCACTTGAAAAACCTTTTTTGAAATATGTAATGTATTTTGTCATAACAATCTAAGCCCTGTTACATTAGGTTAAATTTTCTAAGTATAGGTTTTTCCAAAGAGAAATTAACCTTCGGAAGATTCTTTTCATATCTTCTGAAGCTAAATTTCTCCAAGGGAAATCTTCTTCTCGGAAAAGTTTTTAGTCTCGGAAGAAACGTTTGATTGCATATAAAATCTACTTCCGAAGCATATAAAACTCTCCATTCGGAAGGCACATTTTACTCTTTGAAGTAAGAATTTTACCTTCGGAAGAAGATTACCCTCAGAAATCCTTTATACTTAGACGAAAACTTTACTGTGTAACTGAAATCTTTGGGCCCCACACAATAAAAAGTAAATATTTTGTTAATGATGTCGGAATCTTTTAAATGGTTTTAACCTTACCGCCATAGTCACGTCTTACCCCAAACCATCTTTTCACCTTATCCAAAAACCCCAAAATCATCATTCCACCCATTTAAATAATCCTGACTCTTCACTTAAATCTTTTTACCAATTTACTGTCTAAAGTTTCCTTCACCCCAAATTCACCCTACTCAAAACTTGTTTCATCATCTTCTTTCTTACAATGGCACTCAACCCTCAACACAACCAAGTAACACTCCTTAAGTCTACCAAAGATGCTGACTTCTTAGACATCATCTCCTTTCTTACCCAATCTACCTATTTTACCACTCTAACTGTGAACCCCACCATTTACTTAAATCATATGGAAGAATTTTTGGGGAATGTTCACATGGTACTCCTAAATGGAGTTAGGGTTATTAGGTCGAGCACTTCTAGCCAGGAGTTGGTCATTACTAAACAAGTCATCCGGGAGCATCTGTAGCTCCATGATGAAGGCGCTCCAACTGAGTTCCCTAATGAAACCTTGATGATACATATCTCCGAATGGGATATGATGGAAATGTGAGTAGGTCTATCATGTATAAGTTCGATTTCTCCTACAACTGGAAGTTCCTACTTCATGTCGTTCTCCATTGTTTGTCTAACAAATCTGGGGGATGGGATCAAATCCCATATGAACTGGGTTGCCTAGTTCATGGATTGGTGAAGAGCCTCGCTTCAACTACTCAAGGTTTGTGTTGGATAACCTTATGGGGAACCTTCAAAAGGACACATTCTTTATGTATCCTAGATTCATCTAACACATAATCAAGTGTGAGTTGGACCAGAGTAAGCTTGTCTGTGCAGCTACTCTGAATGTCCCTCAAATAAGGCCGACCATCTTCAAAATCTTGAAGAGAATATCCACCAATTTCACTAGAGACATACTTCACTTCTTCTAGGTATGATTGAGCAAATGGCTCCTGGTGACATCCCTGTTCACCCCACAGGTGATGAACCCAAACTAAAAACTACCCTTTCTTTGCCAAATCTTCATGCTCAACCCATCAAACACACAAACCAGAGACGCAAACAAACCCTTGCTCACTCTACTCCGATTGAGCAAGCCCCTCCTATTCAAACCAAAAAGAGTAGAGTGGAAACATGGGCTCCTACTTAATCAGAGTGTTGGATCAAGAAGAAGAATGGTGCAACCAAAACCAAATCACTTAGACTATTTTGGTTCATCTAATAAAAGACTTCCGAAGCGAAGTGTGGAACTTTCGAAGGAAATAGAGTTCTTCCGAAGACAAAGTGCAAGATCAACTTCCAAAGACAAGCTTTACTTACGAAGACAAAGTGTTCACTTCCGAAGATCAAGTCTTAGAAGAAAAGATCAGAAGTGAACTTCCAAAGTATGAAGAATAGAAGAAGTCCGTCATGCCTGGGAAGAAGCAGCCTCTTCCGAAGTATAAGTGGCTTCGGAAGAACTTGTTCTTCCGAAGCCATTTAACCTTCAGAAGACACTACTATGAACCAATGGACATAAGTATGGTCTCTGACACTCCGTTGTAGACTTCTGAGATATTGTATGGCGTTTTCTCAAAAGCCATGTAGTTGACCATATTTTATTCCATTCTTCACCTTTATTAGTTAGTAGAGTTTTTCAACTTTAGTTGGTGACAAAAGGTAAGTCATGGACATGTCATGACTACCATATCTTAGATAAGACACTATCTAAGATACCTTAAACTATAGCTTTTTAGTATTTGCTTTAGTTAGAGGATTCCAACTGGTATCAAAGTATATCCGTGGTAGGTAGTAGTATATATAGTTTCTCATTGTAACTCATGTAACATGGTTGTAAGAGTCTTGTAATACTTTGAGTTGAAAAGCAATATATGCAAGTACCTTGAAAATTATCTCTTTCTGTTATTTTCTACTTATTATATCATTATCAACTCTTAGAAGAGACTTTGCTTCATCTGATCCAAGTATAGTATAAGTGAGTTTGAGAGAAAAACCAAGTGTTAAGTGACTAAACCGATCCTGCAATTGGTATCTGAGCTTTTTAGGCTCTTGATTGTGAGATCTTACCATCCTAATCAACCTGTTTTTCACTCCTCCTTACACCACACTCAAAATGGACCTCAAGAAGTCTGAAGTAGAGATGGGAACGATGACTAAAGCTCCCATCATTACCTCTGAAAACTTCAGGTCATGGAGCAGACGCATGGACGGCTTCATTAGATATCAAGACAGTAAGATGTGGTATTCTGTTGTCAATGGGCCATATAAACCAAAGGTGGCAGCACCCGATGGAAATGGTGCTATGATAGAGAAGGTCGTTGAAGATTACTCTGATGAGTACCAGACGAAGATAGACATTGACAGCAATGCAATGACTATTCTTATGATTGCAATACCCAACTCCTTCATGGTGGGGTTTAAGCATTCCAAGTCAGCCAAAGAACTATTTGACGCACTTGCTCAAATGTACTCTAATTCCAATGACTCCAAGAAGGACTCACTGAAGCAGGAGTTTGAGAACTTCACCTACATTGCTGGAGACACTCTCAGTCAGCAATATTTCATGTACATGGACCTCATTTCTTCCCTTTAGTCTATAGGAATTACTCCTCAACTTAGAGACCTCAGAAGAAAGTTCATGAGTGCACTCCCTAATGAGTGGACGTTCTAGTGTGTCTCTGTCAAGAGAATAGAAAATCTGAACACCCTTACCATGACCGAAATTTATGGGATCCTTGATTGATACTATTTGGAAATTGAAAGCAAGAGAGACCATCAGACTAGCAGACCTCTAAATCTTCCTGCTAGCAATGCTTTGATGGTTGCTAAAGGTTCAGGACCCACACAGCCTCAGTAGTACTTGACTTACACCCAACAGCCATCCAGCTCATCTGGACCATACATTACATTTCCTAAGACTCCAAGATCTCAATAGGCTCAGCATAGTTCCTTTTAGGACAGTTGTGGCTTTGTCTCAGGAAGTGGACGTTCTAGTGATTTTCAATACTACTTTGATGATCTGGAGTGCTTTAGTCGAGATGATGTGGAGTACGTGGACATAGTCCAAGAAATGGCTCTTTTAACCTACAGAGCAAAGAAGTTCTTTAAGAGAACTAGAAGGCAATTTCCTTATAACCCAACCAACAGCAAATTTAGGTTTGACAAAACTAAGGCCAAATGTTATAACCATAACTAACTTGGTCATTTTACAAGGGCATGCAAGGCTCCCAAGTAAAATCTGGGAACCCCTCAGGCCTCCACACATCCCTCTACATCATAGCCCACTGGAAAGTCCACAAAGACAACTAGAATGACTCAAGAAGTTGACTAGAGCTTTATGGTACAGGATGTGACTCCTGCTCAAGCACTCATGGCAGGAACAAATGACAATAAGGTATATGAACATCTTTGTACTCATGCATGTATTGCTAAGGTTAAACTAAATCAGGACTACAATATGGAGATTAAATTCGATATTGAGTATTTAAATGTTTTAAAATCTGATTTTAGAAGTGCTGAATCGGATTATCACAGAAAAATTGAAGAGTTGGAGAAAACTGTCTTTGTGAAAACACGAACATACAAATTATAAGACTCAAAAAAAGGATTTAATATTCAAATTGTTTGAGGCTCAAGCCCAGCTTGTCACTGCTCAGGCTCAAGCCAGGAAGTATGCCATTTCTCAGCAAAACATCTAAGCTATTATTGCATCATCCTCCCACTCCAAAATTTGTTTTCAAAATAAAGGAGGGTTGGGGACCAATGAAATTGCTCACCACACTCTTATGAGTCTATAAGACAACCAAGAGGTTCCGATCCATCTTCACTTGAGTTGAAGAATGATGCAATAATAGAGGTCACCATAGGGAAATAACAGATAAATCAACCTATTTCTCCCAATGTTGAACAAATCCTAACCACCAAAGCCAGAAGAAGCAGAGCTAAAGCAGCAAGAAGAACTGCCAAGAAAGTGGCTGAGTCTAAGCTGATGATTGACCCAAAACAAAAAGGTGTATTCATCTCAGTTGGATTCCAGGTGGTAGGTAATTCTAATTCAGGAAAGGGGTGTAGTACCAGCACTCCCGTCCTACCTAAGGATTAGAAATTAAAGGGAAAGGTTGCTGATGAAGAGAATGAATATACTGACTAAAAATAACATGGTACATTGTTTTCCTAAAAAGGAATTTTTGTGCAAAGATAACTATGTTGCATGTCTGAAAGGGAAGCAACACAGGGCATCTCACAAATCCAAAGTTGTTAACTCCATCACCACTCCATTACACATATTGCACAATGATCTATTTGGACCCACAAGTATAATGAGCATTGGAAGGAAATCATACTATTATGATTGTTGATGATTTTACATGATTTATGTAACTCCTCTATAAACACACTTGAATCAAATCATGAAAAATTAGATCAAAATATGATAATCACAATCAAAACCCCTTTGATCTTCAATTAGATTTCAGAATATATGTTTACAAATAATCCCTCAATCTATTGGTCATGCAACCATTACCCAACACTAATGACAATTAACCTATTTATAGTCTAGACTAATATTCAATAATTGCACTTAACCCCCTAGACGTAGGCTAATTAATGCAAAATTACATATTAAGCATAAAAATGACTAAAAACAAGATAAACTATATATTTTGTTCACACAAAATATATTTATTACAATAAAACTCTTAGTCATCTAAATCTTCAACATCTCGTCTCGGTTCTTTGTCTCGAACATGTTGGGTTTGACTTTTGTTGACTTTGACCGTGGCATTGACTTTTGTTGACTTTGACTGTGTTGATAATATAGACTATCTTGTACAGCTCCAACAATACTCCCCCTCAGTCTATCATTGTCAACGTTTTCAAACAAATTCTGCACCGAGAAGTCAACATTAGAAATATATTCAATTTGAATCTTTCTGAATCTGATTAGAAAGATTATTCATTTCATAAGCTCCCCCTATTTATGTGCTCCCCCTATTTATGTGCTCCCCCTTTTTTAATGCAACCTTTACAAAGATATTAGAACAGCTATCCCAAATCTCTAATCTTGAGTGCTTTAAAAGATGTAGGAGGAGGATTCCTAGCTCAGTATCTTCTACAAACTTGAGGAACAGGTTCTCTAATCAGGTACATTGCTCAACTGATGATCAGCCATCACTTACAGCAAAAATCTGAAACACATTCTCAAACACAATCTCGACATTTCTAATTGGATCATTTCATTTTAACAAATAAACTCGTGTTTATCTGTGTGTGAAAAACAAGCGAACCGTGTTCGTTTGTGCGCAATTTCTGTGCAATGCATGAAAGTGATAAAATTGTAACAGAACAATATGGAAGACCTAAAAGAATTTTAAAATGAAAGTTTATTATAATATTATTTATCTAATAAATTTTTAATTTTTTTATATAACCGAGAACTGAATCGATCATAAGATCACATCCTCAAGATATACTTTAGCACAAAGATGAAACTAATCATCGACAAGCAATGAGGTCACACTAATAACTGAATCTAATCACAGTCTTTGAATGATTTTGAAATTCTCAAACAGATCAATAACGATTGCTGATATGTTGTCCACTTAAACTCATGCCTTATCTTTTTCAACAAGCAGCAAATGATTCGTTAAGGTTCGATTAAATACTTTAGAATGCTAGGACCCCACAATCATTTGGCAAAAACCCTCATCCAACCCTTGTATTTCTTGAATTTTATTATGATCTTTATAGAGCAAGGCGTGTGCATTAGTGTGCAAGTGATTATCAACAGAATATTGCATTCTGTGATGAGTTCATCGTTTAGATGATTTGACATTACTTAGACCAAAATAGTGAGAGCTCCAGGTCTATACTCACGTATAACAAAGGAGATGACCATTTAATCATATGCTGATGAGAGCTCTAGGTCAGTACTATCATACCTCAAGAAGATCATCACTCCAAGTCAGTACTTCTGTACAGTATAGGAGATTAGCACAAACACAAGACACATAAATACACCAGACATGGCTTAAAGATATGGCTTATATGATTTGTATCATGGTGGGTGAAAGATCAATTCTCAATCCAATTTTTGTCGGACACAGTTTTCGTGCAGGCCAAAATGATTGCATAAATCCAGACGTCCTTAAGCATATATTTTAATTAAAATCATGATGTTGTTATCTACTTTATTCTTCGGGCTGAGTCTACCAAGCATATCATTAAAGAATCTGTTTGTTTTCTATTATTTGCACTTAAAAATAAGATATGAATCAGATAACAACATCAGTTACTATCATTTCTCATTTTAAAAACGCTAGTCATGCAAAAACAAGCATTTCAAGAAGATATACAATCATTTCTCAATCATCTCGAATCAAGTTCCTAGTTCACTTTTCATTTTTATTTACTTATACTCTCCCCCTAAATTTTTATTTTTGCAAACTTACGTTTTTTATTTTTTTATATTATTTGTTTTATTTTTTAATTTTTTTTATAAAACTATACAAAAATAAAAATTTATCAAAGAAGGTCTTCCAAACTGCACTGACATGAAGATAAGAGATGAATTATCAAGAAATATGTACTTATTGAGAAGTGAGAACTGTGATTGTATAGATAAAAATCCACATTGTGAATAAAATACCGTAACCTTAACCTGTTTGTTCCGCCTCAAATTTGAATTAGGAACAATCTCTGTCAGTAAACCGGATTACTAACAGTTCACCTGAATTGTTCCTGCACTCATTAACATATTAGTTTGAAAGGGGAACCAGGCCATCATAGTCCTCGAAGTTCCCTTTTCATCAATACATGAAACCTGATTTTGCACACAACTGTTTAAACAATTAGGGATATTTGTATCCTTTGTTTTAATTTGCCAAATTTGTTTCGGTTTTATTAATTTGGATTTGAATGAATTAAATTTGGAAATCATTTTCTGCTTAAGACCGGAAGGAAAAGAATTTGAGTTTGAACCTTTGGTCATTTTCAACTTTGAATCATGTGAAAGTGGTTTCACATGAAAGGTTTGGATAAAGAGTTTTTCATCCAATCATTCAAAGATGTGTGATTTTTACCTCTTGATCCAGAGAAGCAACCCGTGTTGCCTTTACCATCTGGAACATTCTTTGTAGACTTATAGCTCAAGAAGCAATTCGTTTTTCCTTTACCATCCGTAGCAAGCCTTTGAGGACATTTCTTTACCACATGACATTCTTTTCCACACTCAAAACAAGCCTTGAAGGGCTTTTGATACTTGACTGACCCGTGTGAAGCATTTGGAATTGAAGATTGCTTTGAGGTTGTTGCAGATTCTTGCTTGTTTTGGCGTTTGCTATGTTGAACAGGAGATGAGATCTTCACTGATTGACTTGGTTGTTTTGAAATTGGAGAAGAGATCCGTATTTGTCTTGATTCAGCTTCTAGAAGCTTTTGTGACTTGACAATGTTAGGAGATATCTTGATCTGTGAGGAACCAACATGCTCCTCTATGATTGATTCATCATCTGAGCTTATCTAGTCTCGTATGCACAAATCCTTCTCCAACGAATCTTGATTGACACCTCCTATTGTGTCGGCTTTGGTTATAGGATTCCGATTGCTTGATGATTCGACAATTGTTCCTTCTTTTACAAACCTGACAGGAACAAACGAAGGAATATTACCTATTTTGAATTTGTTGAAGAAGGTTGGAGAAGCAACTGATATTGGTGTTGGAGCATCAGAAGAACAATCGTCATTAATCTTCTTATCAGACCCCTTCCTGAGGAATCCCAAACCTACATGAGAATCATGCACATCTCTAACCACTTTAAGATTAACGCTGCTTAAACATGTATTTAAAGAATTAGTTTCTGCAACTTCAATCAAATCATTTGTTGAATGTGGTCTGGGGATTGGTGAATAACATAAAGTAGAAGGAGGTGGAACTGAATTAAATACAATCTCACCATCAGATTTATATCCAATCCGATGTTTTATCTGCGCCCCTTGTTGTTTAGCAATAAGCTCATCCTTTTTCATGTGTGAAAGGGTCCATTTATAAAGATTTGTTTTAAGCTTTGTCATTTCAAATTGAGCTAAAACAACCCTTTCTCTCAAAATATTAATTTCAATGTTACGCTCAAAAATGGTTCTTCTTAAAAGATCATTTTCAGCCAATGCTTCATTAAGTTTTCTTGAAATAGCAATTTATTCTTTAATTCCTGATTGATTATTTTAATTACTTTTCATTTTACAGTAACAATCTGTTTGCCTTATAAATCCCAAATAATTTGATTTTCAAGACGAAGAACACATATCCTGAACAGTCTCATAAGGAAGACCCATGATAGTTCGTTCTGTAGCTAAGTTCTTTTCACAGTTGCAAACCATTATGTTTTTTTGTTGTTCCTCTTCTTTGACCTTCAGCATCTGGTCAGGCTCAGATTTTTTCTCTTTTATTAGCTTTTCCAGCCTTATCATCAACGGTTCTCACAGACTCTGGCTTACTGTCATTGTCAACTCTCAAAGCTTCATAGTTTGCGTCAACAGTTTCTCTGAATTTTGAGTTTAAATCCGAATCAGTTCTCAATAACTTTAACTTTTCAATCATCTATTTTGTAATCAAGTATGCTTGTTACAGAAGAAACAAGATCAGTATTAAGCCCGTGTGTTTGATATGGGAACATGGCTTGCTGAAATTCGTTTCTTTGGATATCCAGCTCGAGAGATTTTAGTCTGTTGATCATATCCATAAGTTTTGTGTCAAAAAAACCTCTTTCTTGATTCAACATTTTAACTTGATGATTCCATGCAGACGGAAGAGAGTCAAGAAGCTTTTGAATTTGTTCATAATTACTGAGATCAGGAACATGCTTCTTTAGATTATTTGCCATCTTTAAGAATCGATCAATCAAATCTGACAATTTTTCTTTCTTCATTGTTGCAAAAGAGTCAAATCGGCTTTCTGCCATTATAAGATTATCTGATTTAAAATCTTCTGAAAATGACATTTTTTTTAAAAAAAGTAAACAGTTAAACGCCCTAAAAATATTTTTCCCAAAAATTTTAAAATAATTCTCCCTCGGCAAAAATATTTTATTTTAAATGTCATGCTAGACAATCCTTCCAAATCGAGTTCTAACACCAAACGTGTTTTCACCCAATTCTGCGACCAGACCTCTCATCCTTTCAGAGTTAAGATGATCTTCTGTAATGCTTCATCTTGAAACTCTTTGACTTGCTTCATAACATCAGAGGTCATGATTATCCGGTAAGCTTTCACCCGAATCGGTTTGGTCTCTCTTTCCTGCTAAGGGCCTCTGCTACCATGTTGGCTTTGCCCGGAGGGTAATGGATCTCGCAATCATAATCTTTTATGAGCTCCAACCATCGTCTCTGTCTCATGTTCAGGTCCTTTTGCTTAAATAAATACTTCAAGCTCTTGGTCAATGAATATGGTGCACTTCATCCCATAAAGATAGTACCTCCAAATCTTTAGCGCAAAGACCATGGCTGCTAGCTCTAAGTCATGAGTAGGATAATTGACCTTATGAACCTTCAACTGTCAGGATGCATAGGCTATAACCCTTCCCCTCTACATTAACACGCACCCCAACCCCAAGTAGGAAGCATAATAATAAACCACCAGATCTTCACTTCCATCGGGTAATGACAGAACAGGAGCTTGAGTCAACTTCGCCTTCAATTCCTCAAATGCCTTCTCTTGAGCTTGACCCCATACAAACTTCACATCTTTCCGGGTCAATTTGGTAAGTGGAAAAGCGATCTTAGAGAAGTCTTGAATGAATCTTCTGTAGTAGCCCGCCAAACCACAGAAGCTACGAATCTCGGATGGCGTCTTTGGAGACTTCCATTGCATCACCACCTCCACCTATGCCAGGTCCACCATAATTCCCTCGGGATTCACTACATCACCCAAGAATTGAACTTCGCACAACCAGAATGTGCACTTGGGGAACTTAGCGTACAACTTCTCCTTTCTCAACGTCTCTAGAACCTCCCGAATGTGACCGGCATGCTCTATCTCGCTCTTCGAATAAATCAGGATATCATCAATAAACACAATCACTGATTTACCCACATCGGCCGACACACTCGATTCACCAGATCCATGAAAGCAGCTAGCGCATTGTTCAAACCAAAAGACATAACAAGAAACTCGTAGTGACCATAACGTGTGCGAAAAGCTGTTTTAGGAATATCCTGCTCCTTCACCTTTAGTTGATGGTAGCCACATCGAAGATCTATCCTTGAGAATCAATTGGCATCTTGAAGCTGATCAAACAAATCATCAATTCTCGGTAAGGGGTATTGGTTCTTTATCATCAACTTATTCAGCTCAGGGTAATCAATACACATCCTCATACTACCGTCTTTCTTCTTCACGAAGAAGACCGGAGCACCCCAAGGAGATATACTCGGTCTAATAAATCCCTTATCAAGCAGCTCTTACAACCGCCCCATCAACTCTTTCATCTCAGTCGGAGCCAACCGATACGGTGCCTTGGCAATAGGTTGGGCATTCGGTATGAAGTCAATCTGAACTCGATCTCACGGTCAGGTGGCACTCCTGGTAAGTCGTCTGGGAACACATCTGGAAAGTCACACACAACCGGTACATCACACAGTTGTGGTGCTGACGTATCAACATCCTTTACATAGACCAAGTAAGCACTACATCCACGCCTCATGCACTTTCCCCCCACCGCCATTGAGATTACTTTCGGGATCGTCATGAACCGATCCCCATAAACCATCACCTTACTCCCTTCAAGTTTTGTCAGTCGAATCAACTTCTTGCGACACACAATGTTCGCCTCATAATCCGCTAACCAATTCATCCTGAGAACCAAATCGAAACCACCTAAGGTCATCACGAACGGTCTAACAGGAAACTTATGACCTTCTAATTCCACATCACATCCTTTTATCATCTAGAAATTCTAGTAGACTTGCCTATGGCAGTTTCTACATCAAATGGTTCATCTATATTCTTACTACTAATAGGCAGTTTAGCACAGAAAGCGGCAGAAATGAAACTTTTACTAGCACCAGAATCGAGTAACACAGAGGCTAAAGTTTGGTTTACTAGAAACGTACCTGACATCACATTAGGGTTTGTCCGAGCCTCCTCCTATGTCATCATGAATGCCCTCGCACTCGCCCTTGGTCCTTCTCCCCTAGTCGTCTTCTTCCCCGCACCAGAACATTCAGCCCTCGGCTTTTTGCATTCTCGGCTCATGTGGCCCTCCCCACCATAATTAAAACACTTCCCAGTCTTACACTCTCTCACCATGTGGCCAGGTTTCCCACATTGAAGCACACGTTAAATCCCAATCTACATTCGCCGGTGTGCTCCTTCCCACACTTGGCACACCTCCTCGACACTGCACCCGATGTGACCATACGTCGGTCATCCACCCATGCTTTCTTGTACTTGTTAGGGCACCACACCGATTGACCCTTTTTCCATTCCAATTCCAATCACCACCACCCTTCTTGCTTGCCACAACAACCACCACCTCTTGCTCATCGTATAGTCTTCCTACCAAATCAACTGCCGACCTAAACATGCTTGGTCGGGTAGCGATCATGTGCCTGTGAATATCCGCGGGCAAGCCCTGTCTTAATCATCCGCGACAGAGGCGTTACCTGATCTGGCACCAGACGTGCCATCATGTTGACTTGGTGGGGTACTGCTGATGTGTCATGGTTCTGCCTCTAACTACAGGAATTCTCTCTCAACTTTGTCCATTTCTCTATGAGGACAGAACTCCTCAATCACCAACTTCTTCAGTTAGGACCATCTAATCCTCCTAATTACCCAACTACCCTCGGCCTAGACTATATTATCCCACTAGCACAGAGCCAAGCCCACAAACGAGTGGGCAGCAACTTTAATTTCTAATCCTCCCGGCACTCGTTGATATTTAGAACAGCTTCCATATCTCTCACCCACCAGTGAGCAGCAGTAGCAGTGCCATTACCGTCAAAAGTAGGGGGCTTGCACCTTTGAAATGTCCCGTAGTTACAGCCTCATGCCACCTCCGGCGTAGGCTCTTCTTCTTCCTCCTCTTCTTCATCATCTGACAAAACCATCTCAGTCTCGGGTTGTCTCCTTGTGCCCGTAGGTTTACTCTTTTCCCTTCTTTTCCATCTCTAACAGCCTTTATGACTTCGGTCACCACAGATGGTAGGATCGTCTTCATGACCTGATGTACTTCCTCCACAACCGCCTCCTTCACTGAGGCTCTCAAATTAGCACTCTCATCACCACCCTCCGGATGAGGGGTCTCTGGTTCTTCATGAACCACCTTTTCGGCTCTAGGCCTTCTTCTGGTAACCCGTGGTTTAGCACCACGACCTCCACCATGTGAAGCTTTAGATGATCTACCACCGGCCATCCTCACACACACGCTGAAAGATTCAAACACCAACATGGTTATTCAAGGGAATAGCTCAGTTTATGTCAGTATGTAAGTCTCTAATTAAAATGGCCAGTAATGATTAGCCACTTACTTTACTCTTTATACCCCAAGCAATACTGTCTCGACTACATCAGTATCTAAATCTACCAGCAACACATAACCACATAACATGCGCCCGTAATACCGGTTAACATTAAGAAAATACCTGATGGCGCGCAGCTACTTGGACTGGCATCCGTACACTTTCCATCCCATTTTCAGTTTAAGTTTAGATTTATTTTGAAAATTTACCCGTTTCACTTAAACTTTGGATCTGATACCAACTTGTAAGGCCCCCTTCCCGGGACACGTACAGCTAGTAAATCATTGCATATAAAACATATACTTTACATTTAACATTCGTAAAACATTGCAGTGGAAACATAAAAATAGCTTTTCATATCATTACAAATGCTTTTGGAAGCTAATACATGCGTTCATTTCAAAACATCGTTTGTTCACATTTCAATGCAAAAACATTAAACAAGAGAATGCCATCCAAAAGAGCTGAGTAGCTGCCCCGTGCCATCCTCAGCAATGCTCACCTGCCAACTGGAAAATGCATAAAAAGTCAGCGTTGCTGAGTGAGTTTTAGTTTTACAGTAAAACATACTTTTACTTTCATTAGACCATTCATTACTTTTGCATGTGATCACACACCATACGTACACATAGATAATATCATTATTATCTTCATCATTCGTTTGTTCATTCCGTACATTCGTCATTACATCTTTACTTTCATTCGGGCCAATGCCATGTGCTCCACCCCACCGTATGCATAAAGCTTGTACTGGGCCTGAGGTGTTTCAAAGACCCTGAACATTGCGCACGAAGCTGACTACATTTACCAAGGGTGAGCGGCAAGGGTCTCATACATATGGTCAATCACAAGGATTGGACCCCAGTGTGCATCCTTCTAGGGTATTTAACCCGCACATAGTTGAGCTAACACCCTTCATTGGGCATGACGCTGCATACATCTGCTTAATCACACGGATCAAGCCCTAGTGTGCATCCTTCTGGGGTAGCTAACCCGCACATGGTTGAGCTAACACCCTTCATTGGGTGTGAACCTCCTTATGTTTGCTTGCAAGCCTTTCATACTTTCATTCGTTCATTAATGCATCCATTCATCATTTTGTTCCTCTTTTCATTATCTTCCACTTTACGTTACGTAATACTTTTATTTCATTCATTAACATTCAACGAAAAGCCAAAGGAAAATAATCATACATAATAAGGAACATAAACAGTCAATATCATCATACAGGGCATCATACTTACATAACATAAATCATACACATCATCATGCCAAAGCATCAAACATACATCATAACATGCCCATCATAACATCTATGACCTCAAAAGTCAACTTACATAGCCCCCGGGAACATCCCAAGTCAAAGCCTACATTCCTCCTTTTCCCCAAAAAGTCAGATAACATTCTAAGTGTTCATCCGCATTTACTATAGTTCATCCGCATTTGTTCCTGTTCATCCGCATTTGTTCCTGTTCATCCGCATTTGTTCATTCGCATTGACCTTACTCATCTGCATTGACTTTCCATACTCATCTGCATTGACTTACTTGGTGGTTAATGCTCATCCGCATTGACTTTCAAACACTTAGGCGGATTCTAAAACTTAACATATGAGTCTTAAACATCAAATTTCAGTTCCCAATCACCATCTATCATGTTCTAAGCTTAAGTCTTACCTTCTAAGCCTTAGAAACACCATTATACATCATCAAGCATGAACATAACCACACATCACATCATAAATTTAACATACACACAATCAAACATACGGGTCCAAAACCCAGTTTAATGAAAACATACATACATGCATTTCTAGCCCCAAAATTAGTTGAAACAGGTAAACGAGGGGTCCTAGAACTCACCTTTGTAGCTCTTGAGAGTGGCTTCTTCCAACCTTGTTTGCGATTGAGTTCAATCGCCTACAAACCCACTAAAAACATTCCAGAACACAAGCAAACACACATAAGCACAAACCCGAGGACATAACCGGTTAAGAACAGCATAAAAACATGAATTCTTACCTTGAATTTGCACTTTGCTTATTGTTTCTCTTCAAAACTAAGAGTTCTCTGCTTCCTGCTACTCTCTCTCTCTAAAAATCTGAGAATTTTGTGTGTAGAAAGGGTGATCGGCAGCCATGCCACCTTTATCACCAACTTTTCAAAGATTTTGTCGTTTTGACATTTTTACCCCTAAACTTGGGTCTTATTTCCTAGTCTGTCTTTTTCTTCACTTTATCCATTCTTTCTTTGTCTTTAAAATACCGGGCATTACAAGTCCACCCCCTTCAATAGGTTTCGTCCTTGAAACCTGTTATTCCTCAAAGAATTGTGGGTAATGTTGTCTCATCTCTTCTTCAGTCTCCCACGTATACTCGAATCCCTTCCTGCGCTTCCACTGTACACGCACAAGCGGAACCACTTTATTCCTCAGCCTCTTCTCTTTTCGATCAATGATTACCACTGGTTGCTCCACATAATTGAGCCGTTCATCTACTTCGATATCCTCCAGTGGAACAATCATATCCTCATGCGCTAAACACTTTCTCTAATGAGATACATGGAATGTCGGGTGAATTCCACTTAGCTCAGCTAGTAACTCCAACCTCTAGGCCACCTCTCCTACTCGAGCAACTATTCGGAAAGGCCCTATATACCTTGGCTCAACTTTCCCCCTTTCTAAATTGGATAATACCCTTCCAATGTTGAGACCTTCAAAAAACCCGGTCACCCACCTTAAACTCAATCAGTCTACGTCGCTTATCAGCATACGACTTCTGCTATCTTTGGCTGCCTTATGAAGGCTTTGATCCTTTCAAGCTTCTCAATTGTAGCCTCAATCACCTCAACGCTTCCTAACTTCTTTTGGCCAATAGAACCCACACTGTGTTGTACCAAAAGACCAATGAGCCTGATAAGAAAAACCTCTAAGTCCCATAGATATTACAACTGTTGAAGAAGATCACAACAGCTGAAGACATCAGCTGATTACAAGGTCTGAAGACAAAGTCTGAAGACAAGATCTAAAGATTTCTACTGAAGACAAAGTCTGAAAGTAAAGTACTGAAGACAAAGTCTGAAAGTGAAGTACTGAAGACAAAGTCTGAAGCTATCAGCTGAAGACAACGTCTGAAGTAAAAGTCTGAAGAACAAAGACTGAAGACAAAGACTGAAGACAAGAGTGATCAGTAGTTGTCACAACAGCTGAAGTTATTAACTTCAGTAGTTGTGATGGTTTTCCTTTTCAGTACTTGTAATTTACCTTTTCAGTAGTTTTAGTTCAGTAGTTTTATGTTCTAGTACTTAGCATTCTCTGAGATGTGATCAGTTGTTGAGAACATTCTCAGTAGTTTGCATAGTTTCAGTTGTTTGTATAATTCTGTTAGATGTCACTATCAAGTGACATCAGCAGACGTCACATTCCTTATATAAGGAATGTTGACCTAGTTGTAACGTGTGACATTCAGCCACCACAAAAGCATTTGAATGAAATATTCCTTTTGCAGAATTCTTTCTCTCTCTATAATCGTGTGCTTTCTATTGAATATCAATTGAGTTCTTGCTAAATTGTCTAATTCATTGTTCGAATTCTGCTGCAATCTACTCTATTGATCAAACTTAGATCACTGATCCTAACAAATGGTATCAGAGCAGGTTAATCATTGATCGATCTAACAATTGATCATTGAAACTGCTATTTCGATATCTAAGTTTGATCGAATTAGTATATTTGCAAGAATTGGTTATAGAGATTGAATTCTGCTGCTTTCGGTTATTTGCTTTGAGATTTCTCTTGGTTCATATTGAGTTTGTTGTGTTTTGCGCTAAATCAGTTAAAACTTAATTGAATTTGATTGAATCTGAGAATAACTACTCCTTCTAATGACCCTCACAATACTGGTTCCTCAACCAAGCCTCCGATGCTGGTTAGGACTGAGTATAACATATGGCAACGAAGAATGCTCCATCACCTGTCTGTTAACAGTTCAGGTTGTTGGACATCTGTGGTACATGGTCCACACAAGCCTATGGTGAACAATCCGAAACCAACCAAATGGTTCCGAAGAAGAAGGAACAATACTCAGATGAGGATCGAAAACTGTTTGAGATTGATGCTAAAGCACATGGAATTCTGGCCATGGCACTGCCGAATGAAATCTATTCTGGGCTTATGCATCATGAAACTGCTCATGACCTCTGGAATGCATTGAAAGAACAATTTGGTGGAACAGATGAGGTCTTAGCAAACAACAGAGAAATCTTGCCCAACAATATGAGACATTCTCTCATAGGAAGGGTGAGACACTGACTCAACAGTTTGAGCGTTTTTCCTGTTTGATCTCTGAGCTGAAAATGGTCAAACATGAATACACTAATAGCCAGATGAACAACAGATTCCTCAGATCACTGCCTGAGAGATGGGACACATATACCATTGTCCTACGCTCCAGTGCAAATCTGGATAGCCTATCTCTCACCCAACTCCATGGGAAACTGCTTACATTTGAAGAGAGATAGAGCAGAAAAGGAAACTGGCATCATCAGGAAAGCTCACTGATGACTTTGTACCAGGGAAACTGCCTTGGTTGGTCATGAGTCAGAATATGCTGCATCAGAAAGCAATTATGATGAGCATATAGATTTCTCTTCAAACAGTTCTGATCATGCATTTGTTAGTGTTGATAGTCAGTCAGGCTGTAATAGTGACAATTTGTGCTTCATTATGGATGATTTGAAAGGTATTGCTGATGATGACTAGAAGAGATGGATATTCTAAGCCAAATGGCCTTGATTAATATCAGATCTCAAAAGTTCTACAAGAGAACTGGCAGGAAATTTCCAGGACTCTCTGGCAAAACCAAAGTTGGTTTTGACAAGAGTAAGTTGAGGTGTCACAAATGCCACAGGCTTGGGCACTTTGCAAGAGAGTGTAGATCAACTGGATCTAACTCCTCTGCACCCTTTGTGACTTTTCCAAGCAATAGTTCACAAAACAGAGGGCAACATCCTGCTAGTTCTGGTCATCACTCACAACCTATATCTCCTGCATATTGTTCCCTCAGGGTCCAATGCCATATCCATATCCCTGCTATTACATGCCACAGCCAAATCAAGTTCAAGTTCCTATTGCACAACAACCTCAAGCCTTACCTGAGCCTCACCATCTCAATCATCTCAATCACAACCTCATCACAGCTTCTTCACCCCTGGTGTTGTTGACTGGAGCAGTCTACCAGATGATCTTTCTGGTAATGAGCAATTATTTGCTAGTGATGGTCAACATGGTGGTGAACATCCTTTTGGGAATCTTGCTCTAATGGCCCTGGAGTCTACTGAGGGTTCATGCTCCAATGCATCTTCATCACAGGTAACCCAGGTATCCTCTGAGGCTAAGGCCAAGCTATGTTCTGAATCTTGCATAGCTGCATTATCTCTATTAGAGAGGCAAATGTAGCTTTAATAAATCAAAATCTTGAGCTTGAGCAAACCCTTTCCAAAAGAAAAGCTGAGTATGAGTCTGTCCTTAAAGATAAAGATGATGAGATTTATAAGCTTAAATGCCAATTAAATGATGAAAAGGCTAAGCTAGAGGTCATTCTTGAGAACCACAGAGATCTCAAAGAAACACTTGCAGCTACCCAAGTTGAGTGTGACCGCTGGGTATCATCCTGCAAGGGATTTGAAATGCTTCTCAGCAAGCAAACAGCTTCAATGTGAAGTTTGGAATAGGTTACAATCACATTGCACCACCTAAGATTTTACTCCAAAATCAATAGTAAAACCTGAAGGTGAAAGTAATTTCCAAACCACATCATCATGTGTATCATCCTCAAGTGATCACCCAAGATCAGAAGATGAAATCAGTGTTGATACCTCAGCAAACTCAATTGCCTGATGGTTAACTACTGATAAGCACATGAAGCTGAGTACTTCAGATGTTGTCCCTCAAAGTACCTCAAGTACTGAAGGGCAAGTCACAACATCTGAAAAGCATTTCAAATCAACTAAAATAAAAGGGTTAACAACTGCTGAGGAATCTATCATACGGTCTTTCAGGACGGATAGAGAACAGCTGAAGAACAAGTCTTCAGTTGTTACAGATCCTTCAGTACTTAACACAAGTACTGAAAGGAGGAAAGTACTGAAGATCACACCTTCAGTAGTTTCCACTTCAGCAGTTGATCAATCCAAGATGAAGAATAAGCCATGTGAAATATGTGGTAAATTCAATCATCTTTCTGATGAATGTTGGTACAAAAAGGGTTCCAAACTCAACAGAGATAAGCTCATTAAAATGCAGATGGATGAAATGAAAAATGAGTTTGAGACCAAGTTTGTACCACAGTCATCCCAATGTGATAAACCCAAGGCTTCACCCAAATCCAAAAAGAAGGATAGGGTTTATCATAAAACAGCTGATAGTGTTCCTCATGATAAAAATCAGACTAAGTCTGTGAATTTCAAGGAGGAAATGGTGGGCCACAGGAACTCATCAAAAACAAGTACTGATGTGTCACAAGAGCTGAAAGCTTTAGCTACAAATCAGACACAACTTGTTATGATGGTTCAGCATTTGTTGGGGAGAGTTAACCAACTAGATGCACCTGTGATCAAACCACTGAAAAGGTATTCCAAGCCCAAATCCAAGGAATCCATTTCAGCACCATCTCCACCTTCATCAGCTGTTAATCATGAGAAACAAGTTATGGTTAAATCTGTTGATGAAAACAGACCCAAAACCAAAAAGGTTTGGTCTCAAAACCTAACTAGTTCCTTGTGATGAATGCAGGGTTCTTCAGCATGCCAAGGAGCATCTGGTATGTAGACAGTGGAGGATCTATGCATATGACAGGGAGCAGTTCTCTTCTTAATGACTACTCTCAAGGAAAGAAGGGATTTGTTTCATTTGGAAATGATGCTAAGGGTTACATCATCGGGAAAGGATATGTGTCTAATGGAGAACTCAGATTTGATGATGTTAACCATGTGGAGAATCTCAAGTATAATCTACTGAGTGTCAGTCAGATGTGTGATAAAGGGCATGTTGCACTTTTCACAAGCCAGAACTGCAGGATTCTGTCTTCCCAAGTTCTGAGGCTGATTGACAAGGTATTGGATGAACATACTCTCCTGAAGGCCAACAGGATTGGAAGAGTATATGCCCTGGATTTGTCAAAGAAGATTGATTTGAAGGGTCATCCTTGCTTGTTCTCCAAAGCCTCTCCTCAGGAATCTAAACTGTGGCACAGAAGGCTGGGTCATGTAAATCTCAAAACATGAATCAGCTGATCCACAATAGTTTAGTGAGAGGTCTACCAATAAAGGAGTTCCACTGTGATGAAACCTGCACTGCTTGTTTGAAAGGAAAACAACACAAAGTCTCATTCCCTCCTATTGAAGAACCTAAGTCCACTGCCTGCTTGCAGTTACTGCACATGGATCTATTTGGTCCTGTGAGAGTGATGAGCATGGCAAAGAAGAAATACTGTCTGGTAATTGTGGATGATTACTCCAGATTTGTATGGACTTTCTTCTTGCATTCAAAGGATGAGGTTGCTCAGACGATTATAAACTTTGTGTTGTATGTTGAGAAGCAGTATTCCCTATCAGTCAAGTGTATAAGGAGTGATAATGGAACAGAATTCAGAAACCATACACTTGATGATTTTTATCTCTCAAAGGGAATCAAGAGGCAGTTTAGCATCCCAAGGACTCCAGAACAAAATGGAGTAGTGGAGAGAAAGAACAGACCCTAATTGAAGCTGCAAGGTCCATTTGGCTGACTCTGGTTTGCCATTGACCTTTTGGGCTGAAGCTGTCAACACAGCTTGCTATGTGCAGAAGAGTTTTAGTAAATCAGAGGTTGATGAAGACTCCATGAAGTTCTACATCATTTGGCTCCTCTAATTTCATTCTTCAAAGCCTTTGGTGTCCTTGTTTCATTCTCAACACAAAGGATCAACTCCACAAATTTGATCCTAAGGTGGATGCAGGGTATTTTGTAGGATATTCATCCACATGCAAGGCTTACAGAGTCTTCAACTGCAGAACAAAGATAGTTGAAGAAACCTTGCATGTGAAGTTCAATGAATCTCCTAAGGATAAAATTCCACAAAACCCTGTGGAGTTGTTTGATCTGGATATACTGCAATATGTTCCTTATCAACCTCCAGCTGTTGCAGATCATGTGAATAAATCATCTTCTGCAGCAAGTCTTCCACCTGGTGGTACTGAAGATGATGATGATATCAGTACTCACCTTTTCAAGTTTAGTGATCAACTGCCTGAGTCCACTAAACTTGATGTTCCTGTAGCTTCAGCAGCTCCATCCACAACAAATGCTGATGAGATTTCTGACTCCTCTACATCATTTGAATTGCCATCTCATACTTGGTTTCCAGAGTCTGGATCAACATCTGCTGCTGCTGAACCTGCTACAAACACTTGCACTGATCTTATAGTGTACCAAGAGCTGAAGAATCACCCCATGTCTCAAATCATTGGTGATATCAATGCTGGTGTCTCAACCAGAAGTCAATGTCCAACTTCTGCTTCTATGCTCTCTTCATCAGTCAGCTAGAGCCAAAGAACTATCATGTTGCTTTAAGAGACATGGATGGTTGAAGCCATGCAGCTTGAGCTACTTCAGTTCAAAAAGCAGCAAGTGTGGGAACTGGTTCTCTACCCCCAGGTAAGTGTGCAATAGGCACTAAGTGGGTGTTTAGGAATAAAACTGATGAAAATGGGCTTATTGTCAAGAACAAGGCTAGACTGGTTGTACAAGGGTTTTCACAAGAAGAAGGTATTGATTATGATGAAACCTTTGCCCCTGTAGCCAAACTGGAAGCAATTAGATTGTTCTTAGCCTATGCTGCATTCCACAATCTTAAAGTTTTTCAAATGGATGTCAAAAGTGCTTTTTATATGGAAAAATAAAAAGAGGTTTATGTGTGTCAACCACCAGGTTTTGAGGACAATAAACATCCTGATTGGGTGTATAAACTTGATAAGGCTCTTTATGGTTGAAGCAAGCTCCTAGAGCCTGGTATGAAACACTTTCAAATTTTCTTCTTCAAAATAATTTCACTAGAGGCTCCATAGATAAAACTTTGTTTGTTAAGAAAGTGGATCAGCATAAGCTACTTGTTCAAATTTATGTTGATGATATAATTTTTGCATCCTCTGATCCCCAGTTGTGTGATGATTTTACAAGTTTAATGAAACAAAAGTTTGAAATGAGTGCAATGGGAGAATTACAGTTCTTTCTAGGCTTGCAAATCAAACAAAAGGCTGATGGAACCTTCATTCATCAGTCAAAATATACAAAAAATCTTTTGAATAAGTTTGATTTACAAAACTGTAAGCCCTGTTCTACTCCCATGTGCAACACCACACAACTGGATGTAGATCAGAAAGGTAAAGCTGTTGATGAAACACTTTACAGATGTATGATTGGGTCCTTGATGTACTAACAGCTTCTAGACCAGATATTATGTTTGCAACTTGTGTTTGTGCTAGATTTCAGGCTGCTCCTAAAGAGTCTCATTTGATTGCAGTCAAGAGGATCTTTAGATATCTGCAAGGTACACAATCTCTAGGTCTTTGGTATTCCACTGGACACTCTTGCAAATTAGTTGCTTTTTCTGATAGTGACTATGCAGGGTGTAAGTTAACCAGAAAGTCAACTTCTGGTGGATGTCAATTCTAGGCAACTGTTTGATTTCTTGGCAGAGTAAGAAACAAACATCTGTTGCTACATCCACTGCTGAAGCAGAGTACATTGCTGCTGCAAGTTGTACATCTCAGGTACTCTGGCTTCAGAACCAATTATTGGATTATGGCATTACAGAGACTAAGACTCCATTATTAATGGATAGTGCTTCTTCAGCTGTGTATTGTCAAGAATCCAGTCCAGCATTCTAGGACCAAACATATAGAGATCAGACACCATTTTATTAGGGATGTTTTGAAAAAGGTCTGATTGATCCAAAGTTTGTGCCAAGTGCTGATGAGCTTGCAGATATATTTACTAAGCCTTTGGATAGTTCAACTTTCCAAAACCTTGTGTTAAGGCTTGGTATGCTGCAGCTAGAATAAGTGACAACTACTGATGATCTCAGTAAACAAGTACTGATGACCATTAGTAAACATGTCACAAATATGTACTGATTCTGTTAAAGAAACTGATGCATTACAAACTACTGATGTAGTTATAACTACTGATGTCAGTAAAAAATAAGTACTGATGTCCTATGAAACAACTGAAAACAGCTAAAAAGTCTGATGAGTAAGTGTTGAGGACAGTATGAAACAGCTGAAAAGCTAAGAATTGACGAAAACTACTGATGAGAATTTTCTCTTCAGTGTTTCCACAAACTGCTGTTTCACCTTAAACAACTGATGACAAAACCATGTCTTCAGTTTTCACAACTACTGATGACTAACACCAATTCTCAGTTGTTTTCCTACACCTGAAGACAAAACCAAGGTTTTCAGTAGTTTCATAACTACTGATGACTAAAACCAAGTCTTCAGTTGTTTCAAATGTCTGATAGTTAAAACCAAGTCTTCAGTTGTTTTCATACAACTGCTGACAACACCAACACTTTCAGTCGTTTTCTTTTCAGCCTTTTCTTAACCTATAAATACATGCACTTATAGCCGAACGTTTCATTAGCCGTTTTCTATCCTTTTCTCTCTCAACAATGGCGACCATGAAACTCAAACTAGACACAACTGTGTTGCCTACCTCTCGAAATCGGCCTTCTTGAACAAATTTGATAATGCCATCGATCTTATGGTGGATTCCCAATACCGAACCGCTTTCTTTTGAATCCTACCATATACCCCGATTCCTTACACCAATTCTGGACCAACGTCTCTGTCACAACTGGTGAAAATGATAGCCAAATCACTCTCCAGTCGTTGGTTAACCAAACAGGTGGTAATCACCCCTGACATCATTCGCAAAACCCTAAATTTGCATGATGCCACCTGTATTATAGAATACCCGAAAGGCACCATTGATATGTCTTTCATCAACAACGGGTATGAAGGAGACTTAAGTGCTACAACCATTCTCAAAAAGCACTTCCATGATGCTGAAAGACTTATCTTCCACATGGTGAATGTCTGTCTTGCTCCAAAGACATCTTCATGGGATCAGATGTCCTCAAGATGGCAACAGGTATTGTACTCTATCTTTGAACGACAAACTCTAAATTTTCTGAGATAGTGTTTATGGAACTTAAGGATCTGGCTCAGAACCTGTGACAAACAGATGGCTACTATATCCCAGGTTTCTGATGGCCATAATTTTAAATCAATTAAAATCTGACGGCCTTGTTGGTCTTGGAGTCCCTGCTCCAGCTGTTTTAGCTGAGGTATACTCCAGACATAACTCTGACCCTACTCTCAAAGGGGCTGCCCGGCTGCTCAAACCCAAGCAGAGGGAACCCACAGCCTCCACCTCCAGATCCAAAGTCCCCACCAAACCCAAACCTCAAAAGCCCAAAAAGGCTACTCAGGAGATGAGTCCCCTGCGGATGCCCTGTACCACCAATACAGGATAAACATACTGGTTCTAACCCCCAGTCATGTCAGAGACTCAACCAGCTGAAACCGCACAGGTATCCTCTCCACAATCCTGTTGCAACCAAATTGGGGATACCACATTACTGGAACCTATCTCAGTTGAGAAGGTTACCATTGAAGAGCATCTCTCACCCCGGGCAATCTGCTTCTGACCAATCTCCAATGCAACCGCCCCTCAAAGCCCAACCCTTATAGTTGCTAAAGTGCTGAGTCAGCTGCATTCCTCACCCCTCCCCAGAAACCAATTAACACTGGGAATACCTCAACAATTGAGGGGAGGACCAAAATGCTGCTGATAACCCACACACAGGGTTATAATGTTCAATCTCCAAGTGTAGAAGAGGAGGTTAGAACATCTGGTCAGGCTGCCACTTCTACTGATTCAGCAAATGAACAGGATGAAGTTGGTACCATATATAAGACCTCACCAGAGGCAACTGCCAATGAAGGACAAAGTCCTGAGGCAGGAAGTCCCCAGAACCAAGAACAAGGGGCACATGCATATACTGATCTACACTCAGGGCATGTACATCCTGATTTAATCAGGAGGTCAGATGATTCAGCAAAGACTGATGATGACCTGGGCTTTTTCTTTGATGTCTTAGCCCATAACACAATCCTAGAGACTGAGGTGAGCAGACTCAAAGAGCTGCTAGCCAAAATGTCTCAGGATGAAAGTCCATCTACCCCCCCCATGACCCACAGATGGCACCTTCATTTGAAGGTTCACCAAACACACAGCCAATACACTTAACTAAGCCACCAGCCACTGCTTTTGGCACCACCTCTCAGGGACAGAACCCCTCTGAGCAGATGGTTGCAACCTTTCAAAACTCCTTACCTCTCATCACTCCATCATCACTGAGATAGTACATAAAGCCATTGATGAGAGGATCTCCTCAAATCTCCAAACACTTATTGATGTTGTTCACAAGTCACTTTCTGCCTTTCACCCCTGATCCCAATGCACCCAAAAGGGGGAGACTACTAAGTCTAAGGCAGTGAAAGAAAGAAAGGAAGAGAGTAGAAGATGAAAGAACCAGAAAAAGAAAAGGAGTTGAGAAGAACAAGAACTGATCTCAGAGAAACAGCTGATCACAGTGCAAGAGCTGAGCACAACAAAGAGCAGAAAGATCAGCTGATCACTTACAAAAGAAGAGAAGTGCTGAGTCAAAGTCTGATGGAGAAAAGTCCTTAGAAGATCTTGTCAAAGAAGCTGATGAAGCTCACAGCAGATCTATGGACAAAATAATAGATCAGCTCTTCAGACAGGGTCATGACACAGCCACCTTAGATGTTGAGATCAGAAGGCTGGAAAAATGAAATTCAAGCAAGATGGGCTAGTTACAGTGTGATGGATAGGGAAAGGTTGGAGATTATGATCAGATTTATTGCCAAATATCTAGGAAGATCATTGATAGAGATGAAGTCTTGGTCCAGAGACAGTATCTTGGAGATAACCAAGAAAATCTGTTCTGCTGGAAGCTACAACAAGGGTTATCATCGAAGCACTGGATGAAGCAGGTGCTGGGAAGAGAACTGAGATGGCAAAGCTCTCAAAAGCCAAACTCACCACTAAATGCTAGATCAGCCTTCTCATACTCCCACTCAAAAACAACCTTCAAAGCAATCATCTCTAAAATCTGCCAAGTCTATCCCTAAACCAAACCACCACAACTCAACCCCAAAACCAATTCCATTACCCCAAAAACCATCTCAAACCACACCCAGTGATACACCCAGAAGGAGGAGAAGGGTGTTGAGGGTAGAAGAAGAAGAAGAAGAGGATGATAATGAAGACAGTTGCCAATCTCTGTTGTTCTCAAACTTAAAACACCTGAGCCCAGAAGTCAACAGATGATCACTTGCAAATGTGAAAGTGAAGATTGAAGAAGCAGAACAGCAGAAGCAGCATGATGAGCAATTTCTCAAAATGGTTGACAAGGACTTCCCTCAGTCCTCATCCATTCAAGAAATGAAGAAACAAGCTCTGAGGCTGTACACTCTTAGACATACATTCCAACATCAAAGAGAAAGAGTGAGGATTTGGCCAGACCCCAGGGTAAGTTCCAGAATTCACAAGAAGAACATACCAAGTAGATATCATGGCCAAGTGAAAAAGACTTTGAATGCTGCAATTATGTTGGCTATGGTAGTCTCCCCTGGGAGATTATAGAAGAATTCAAGAGAGCACACAACTCAAAGACAACCCTCAATCTATACTTGAGAACAAAATGATCAAGAAGGGCTGTTATACAAGAGACTTGAAGATCTTCAAAAGAGTGAACTCCAGTTGTTGCTAGAAGGCTCTCATCCAGATGAATTCGCATACAGAGAGATCACAACTGTTGAGTTAAAGAATGGGAAGACAGTAAGATATCTGTTGAATATTATGGCCCAGAGTTCTTCTTTGAGGGAGAAGCAAAGAACTCACCAAGGAGAACAAGTTGTTCTCCTTGAGGCCTATGCAAGAGAGTCTTACAGACTCATCAATGGGAATTAGGTTTCATGGTTGGGACAAGACTCTGTGTCCAGTTTCCCCAAGACAGAGTTCCCTTCCACACTTAGCCAATCAAAAGATCAGAAACCTTTTCCCGGCCTGTGCTTACATGATTACCTCTGAAGCTGATCAAGAGGGTGTTCCTGCCAAAGAATAAGTGGGATCATCAATAAACTTAGAGGTTTTGGCTGCATTGGTTCAGGGGGAGTTTGTTGGACCAAAAGAACCAATGAGCCTGATCAGAAAAACCTCTAAGTCCCACAGACATTACAACTGCTGAAGAAGATCACAACAGCTGAAGACATCAGCTGATTACAAGGTCTGAAGACAAAGTCTGAAGACAAGATCTGATTTCTACTGAAGAAAGCTGAAAGTAAAGTACTGAAGACAAAGTCTGAAAGTGAAGTACTGAAGACAAAGTCTGAAGCTATCAGCTGAAGACAACGTCTGAAGTAAAAGTCTGAAGAACAAGACTGAAGACAAAGACTGAAGACCATAGTGATCAGTAGTTGTCACAACAGCTGAGTTATTAACTTCAGTAGTTGTCAGCTGATGTTTATTACTTCAGTAGTTGTAATTTCCTTTTCAGTACTTGTAATTTACCTTTCAGTAGTTTTAGTTCAGTAGTTTTATGTTCTTGTACTTAGCATTCTCTGAGATGTGATCAGTTGTTGAGAACATTCTCAGTAGTTTGCATAGTTTCAGTTGTTTGTATAATTCTGTTAGATGTCACTATCAAGTGACATCAGCAGACGTCACATTCCTTATATAAGGAATGTTGACCTAATTGTAACGTGTGACTTCAGCCGCCACACGAAAGCATTTGAATGAAATATTCCTTTTGCAGAATTCTCTCTCTCTCTCTATAACCGTGTGCTTTCTATTGAATATCAATTGAGTTCTTGCTAAATTGTCTAATTCATTGTTCGAATTCCTGCAATCTACTCTAATTGATCAAACTTAGATCACTGATCCTAACAACATGATGTGGTTTGGCATCTCCTACCGGAATAAGCATCCATAAGGGGCATACCAATGCTGCATGTAGATGTTGTTATATGAGACCTTGGCTATGTGAAGTGATCATCCAACTTCTCCAAATCAACGACGCATGCCCAAGCATATCTTTTAGCGTTTGAAATCGTTTTATATTCCTATAAACCATCCGTTTGAGATGATAGCCGTGTTGATATGTACCTCGTCCCCATCCACGGAATTTCTTCCAAATTTAGATGTAAACCGGGTGTCACGACAGACACGATGACACCGTCACACCATGACGATTTACAATTTCTTTAATGATAGATCTGCCAACCTCTCATATGATTTGTCTCGCGAAGAATCGGTAGGAATGAGCACTCTTGGTCAAACGATCAACAATCACCCATATAGCATCATACCCTTTCAGGTATGCGGCAGCTTTGTAATGAAATCCATGGTGATGTGCTCCCACTTCAATTCCGGTATATCCAAGGTTTGATCTTCCATAGGTTTTGGTGCTCGACCTTTACTTGTAAACAGTAAGGCAGTTTACTCGCATACTCTACCACATCACGCTTCATACCCGCCACCAATAGTCTTTCTTTCATGTCTTGGTACATTTTTGTGGCACCGAGATGAATATAGTATCGAGTCTTATGAGCTTCATTCAAAATCTTCACCCGTAGACCTCTAAAACAAGGAATCCACATCCTTCCAAATCGATTTCTAACACCAAGCGTGTTTTCACCCAATTCTGCGACCAGACCTCTCATCCTTTCATTGTTAAGATGATCTTCTTTCAATGCTTCATCTTGAAACTGTTCGGACCTGGTATTTGAACGAAATACCTGGAGAGTAGCGTGTAAACCAGATCAAATAGTGCAGAATCCTATTTGATGGCGATCCAATCAGTGAGAACACACGAAGAATCAATAAAGAATTGAAACTAACGTTAGAAATCGATTGGAAATCGATCTAATGTGTTCTATGAACTTGGAGAACGAATTGGGAGTTTCTGGACGGCTAGGGTACGTCTGGAATCGTAATTGATCAAGAGTCCTTATTTTTCACGAATTAAGTTGTATTTATAGTTGGTATTATTCAATCGTGTGACCGAACCATTAGTATGGTTCAGTCGTGCGATTGAATCATGCGGTTGATTCATTCGCACGACTAAGTGTTTAGTCGTGCGACTGAGCCAATCTTATGATACAATCATACGACTGATCCAGTCTCCTGGTTCAGTTGTGCGACTGAGTCATTCGTATGAAGGTGTTCATGCTTATGGTCCATTCGCATGGGCCATTCGCATGATAACTTTATTATTTAAGTTTGAATGTATTATTAGTAACATTATATGTAAACATTCAACCAATCACTAACCTAATATAATTTAATATCAACTTATTAATGAAATATTAATCATTACAAACCATAACAACCCCAATATCATCATATCAAATTACACCAGAATCAGATAACAAGATCTATTACATTTCATATCATGATCTGGGACATACATGTATCAACAAACTCCCCCTTGGACCTAGATCTCTCTAATCTCATGTTTTCTGCATGACCTCCTTGTATTTCTTGTACTTCTCCTCTGTTGTGACTCCTATGTGAATCTCAAACATGAAGCAGAGTCGTATAACGTTCTGGAACTGAAGAGCTTGTACAATATTTTGCGTATCATAGAACATTGGCCACTTGTATAGCGTATATACATCACTTTCTGACAAGTTTGTAAGCCACATCGGTCGAATACCCTGATAGTATCCATTTGTCCCTCTTTGCTTAAGACTATGACCGCTTCAGCTGTTCTCCAATCATAGTACCACCACTTAAAATGTGGAGTGAAATCCTGTGGCATTTCCCTGAGTGGGATTCTCGACATTGTGCGTGGAGGATTCCACTTTAACACTATCATAGGCTTGCCGGTACTGGCATCAACCTCAAACCTTTTGACATACCTCGTAGGCTGTTGGGGTCTGAAGTTAACCCATCTAGTGTGGTACTCCTTCTTTAGGGCAGCCTCAAACCAGCCTGACATCTTCCTCGAGTTAGCATACAAAAGCTTTAGTTTGGCCAGCTGGTTGAGCTCAAAACCTGGTAGAGTCTTTAGATCATGTGGAATCTAAAATACTCTATGCCTTCTCCCTCTTAACTGCATAGACATTAAGGTCATCAAAATATGCCCATGCTATAATCCTACCTGACACCATGATGTTTCTTGACTCTGTAGAGTTTGGTGTAGGAATCCTTCTTTGGTGTAGTACGTTGGGCTCTAACTTCTTCAAAACATGCAGCCCACTCAGCCTTTCGAATGTCAACATCATTATTTGAGGCTTGGGCTGTGTCTTCTGCTTTCTCTGATTCTTGCTCCATATTGTTCAACACCTTAATAGTATCGCTGACAAGGGATTCACCCAGATTGGGGACCACATTACCCTCATTGTCAGCGTACTGAGGGTACTCCTCGGCAGTGACATCTTCGATCTCTACATCATCAACATCGTTGAACTCTTCGTCACTAGTCGAATCGCATGTCGGAGCATCTTTTACTATTTCATCTGGATTTAGCTCGAAAGCTCTGCGAGTTTCTCATTTGATAAGTCATGAATTATTTCCCCTTCTTCAGGGTATAATACACTGAACTCCTGACTATCCCTTGCAGATCAAGAATCATCGTTAGCTGAGACTTGACCTGCTGAAGGGGAGCATGTCAAACTCATCTCTTTGGTAATTTTGATCTGTTTGATTTAAACATTCACACATAAATCATTAGTAATTCATCAACAGAAAGGCATTAAAATAATATAAACATTAAGTACATTGTGTTCAATTACATGATTCAAATACAAAAGAAGATAAATACATAATCATCTAATCTTACTTTTTTCTTGTATCAAGGTTTCATCACTTGTAGGGCAAAGGTAGAGGCTGATTGATCTTGTTGTTCTTAGTCCTGTTCTCTTGACCTGTAGCAGTGGCCGATGTAGGTGCATCCCCTCCTTCTGCTTCTTCATCATCGTCACTCTCTTCATCTTCATCCTATCATCATCATCACTATCATCACCATCTCCCTCTTTAATCTTCAGAGGCTCATCTTTAGATCCTTTAAGTTTGAGCATGATGGTCTTCTTAGCATTCTACAACTCTTCAATTTTCTTAGCAGAAGTGACTCTATGCTCTTGGAGTTAGGCGATCTCGAGGCTCTGAGCAGCCATTTGCTGGGCCTGCTCCTTGATTAGCCGATCCTGCTCCGAGATCTGATGTGAATGCACAGCAGTGAGATCTGCAAGCTGTCGGATCTATGCAGTCTTCTCTTCATCAGCAGCTAACAGTCGCATCACCATACGGTTTAGCGCTAACAGCTGGTCCTCTACCCCAAATTGAGGTAGATGAGATCCATATATACGTGCGGGATCAGATGAGGGTCCTGATTGGTGGCTACTGGTGGTGGTGGTTGTGGTAAAGATAGGGTTGGTTCTGTGAGATATTGGAGGTGATGTAAGAGTGAAAGATATGGTGGTGGTTGGCATATTTACAGAGGTGGGAGGTGTGGTAGTGGTAGTGGTAGCTGTGGTGGCTGTGGTGGCTGTGGTGGCTGTGTGGTGGTGGTGTGGCTGTAGAAGTGGTAGGGATGGTGGTAGATGTAGTGGCTGTGGTGGGTACGAAGGTGAGTCTTCTTCTCTTCTTCTTCTGGCAGTGGCTGAGCCATCCGTTTCTTCCTCGATCCAGTCGAGGTGGATGCTCCCCCTAGAACACGGCTAGTAGACTCAGGAGCATAGCTGGGATCTACAGTCGTCTCTCCCGAATCCCTGGGGTGTTCACCAACCGCCCGGAGTCCATACTCGGTGGGAACAACCTTGCTTCCCACGGTCCTCGTCAAGGGCTCCTCATCTGACTCTTCTTCCTCCTCACCAGGTATGAAGTCCTGGGGGAAGCCTGTAGACTCAGCTATGTCGCCTGTTGGGGCAGACACTGGGGGTATAACATCTGAAGTTGTGCCCCTCGTTGGAGCAGGCATATCATCCCCAACATCCCCACTATCATCATCGTCTGAATCATGCTCTGGGAGCAACAACCTCTCATCATCTGAATCGATGTCATCATGACGCCATTTGCGTCTACCTGGTGCCACATATCATTCATTTGCCAGATGGCCGATCAACCTTTTTACCTGGGGCTTTACCTGCTTGCCCCGATACACTCTCATGCGACCCAAAGTCGTGTCATCCATAACCTCTAGGGCAACAGCATCATGTTTCTCCTTGGGAAGTAATGGCAGCTTCTCGTTAAAGATCAGCTGCAGAAATCTGGGATACATACAAAACCCTCCTTCCCCTTGGCCTCTAGATTCTCCACCAGATACGAGAAGATCATGCTCGAGAAGCTGAAGGGGTGGTTCAGCACCAGTGCCACATAGGCATTCTGAATCTGGTCTGACAGGTCATCAACCCACCCCTTCGAGAAGCAATACACTTCAGGATCACATGCGCCAAGTATTTATACTGGGGACACAGGTTGCTCTTGTTGAGCACACCTGAGTTGATGTCCCCAGCATATTTAATCCTGAGGAAGCAACCTCTGACTGTAAGTGGATGTAGTCTGGTGGGTTGATCAGTATCTTCCCCAAAATCAAGTACTCTCTGGATGTCAGCTGCTGTAATTTCAATGTCATGACCATGAATGGAGCTCCATTTGCTGTAAGGCTCATGTGAAAGATCTACGGAGGCATTTTCCCAGAAAGCCTGATGTAACGACCTGTAAGGAGTACACTGTGTGGATATGGCTTTATGTATCCGAGAGCGTCGAAGGAATGCAATAATATCTGTAAACTCGGCTCCATTCCGAGTCGTATGGTCCAAATGAGCACATATATTGTGCTTGGATTTATGGACCATCTATCAGCCATTGACCTGAAACACAAGACACAGAACCATTTGTAAGTCATACATTCAAAATTCAGTTCAAGGTGTATAGTTTAATTCAATCCGATACATTCGTGCGAATGAATCATGCGACTGGAGTCAGTCGTTTGTTCTTTCGTGCGACTGAGCTCGTTCGGGTGAATGAGACATGCGACTGAGTTCAATTCGCTGACTGAGTCTTCGATTGGTTCAGTCGGCCGACTGAACTCATTCGCATGGTTCATTCTGCCGATTGATCCAATCGCAAGATTCAATCGTGCGATTGGAGTTCATCCGAACGACCAATCGCATGACCCACTGTTCACTCGACTGAGGTTCGAATCTCTACTAATTCAAGTAATTTAACATGGTTTAATGGTCCATTAGACTCGCCATCTTGTCACTAATGACCTATTAAACTTAATTTTAACATTTTGCTTAGTTTATGTAGGTTATTAGGGCATTTTTCAATTCGGTTAATGTTTCATTCGTATAACACAAATTGACTCAAGATCTTCTGATTTCTATAAGATTTAACTGCAATGTACCTGTATACTTGTCAATCGAATGTCAGAGATCAATAGCAATGTGAAAACACGATCTCTAGAAATTTTTGGCAGAGTAACGGAAAGAAAGCGATTTGGGTGCGATTGGGAGTGATGAGTGAAATGCGATCGACTGAGGCCCTTTAAATATGACCCTAATTTCAATCGGCCGACTGGCCTCATTCGCTCAGTTCATTCGGGCGACTGAGGTTCAGTCGTGCGATTGGCCCAGTCGGTCGCTTTCAGTTGGCCGACTGAGCCTCAGTCGGTCGACTGACTCATTCATGCCCTTTCATTGCTTTCCTCAATTAACCGACTGAGTCTCAGTCGGTTGACTGATCATTCGCACCCTGTCATTCGGTCGAAAGGATCATTCTTAAATGCCATTCGGCGAATGACTAAATTTCATGTCCAGTCGTGCGAATGGGATCCATTCGCATGGTTGGTCCATATTCATGGTCCAATCGTGCGAATAGGTCACACTTAGTAGATTTTCTGCCATTTTGAACATTTTACCTTTTGAATAGACATTATGAGTTTTGACCATCTCAGACATGATCATTTTAACCAATTTAGTCACCTCAGACGTGACTGCTTTAAACTTGAAAATTCATGTGATCATCTCAGACATGACCCATTCAGTGAGTTGATCCCTTATCGATTTTCATGATGTAGTCCGGCAAACAATTAACTAAAACGACTCGCTAATTAGAAACTTAAACTAAAAACTAAAATTAAGACTTAGTTTTGGCTTTTTGTGTGAGATAGAACCTAAGGTGGAAATCTACTGGATTTGGTTCCGGAATAGAAAGCTTCAACTTAGATTGACCACACCTGGACCAATTCAATTTTGGAATCATACAGGCACATCAAATCATTTGGGACTTCTTATCAAAATCTTTTGATGCTCAATTCTTGGTGTTCATCCAGATCATTAGCAACTTTAGGAAATCATACGGAACTCTTAGATTACCACATTGATTTGAACTTTCAAGAATTGCAGCCACAATGATTGTCAATATGTTTGTCCACTTAAATCCATACAAAGACTCTTGACACAACTGGTTATTGTTTTTGGTTTAATTATTTCAACGAACATTTGTGGATCCCACCCTTATATGTAATCAACATTCCTCAGGAGCTTTTGAGCGGTCTATGGTTATTTTTACAAGAAGAGACTATTCTTAGAGCTTTCAAGGAGAAGCCAATCCTCAGGTCAATGCCATCGCACAGCAGAGAGGCGGCAAACAACAATGAATTCTAGAATATCTAGGTTATGCTTATCCTCAGGTCAGTGCCATCGCACAGCAGAGGCGCACAACCTATCTCCTTGTTAGAGCAGCTTTTTATTTTGCACCAAATGCACCAACAACATAAGTCATTAGCTTGATAGCATTTTTCTTCATTTTTTCTGGTGCTTTGCTCTATTTATGGTCATCCGCACACATTTGTGGCGTTTACATGCTCATTGCCCCTTATTGGAATATTGTTGATTGTGTTAACCCGATAAGATGGGAGCCCACAGTCAGTTGAACCACTTAGTTTGATCTTGAGATCACCAGTCAGGTCTAATCATCTATTGTGTTGAATCTATCGACATATCTATTGTGATCTAGCAACCTCTAGGTCTACTCTCCTTGTGTTACCTTAAGAGTTACCAGTTTTTCTATCATCTTCCTTTTATATTGCTTAGACTACACAGACTTATATTTGAAGTTTTGAACCTTTTCTAAATTAAATTTCAAAGTCCCTCTTGATTTGTTCCTGTGTACTATCATATTCCATAGGTTTGAATCGGTATCACAGATACGATCTACCTTGTATCAGCTTTCCACTCCTTCTCCCTCGGTTTTTTTTTTTTTTTTTTTTTTAAGGTTGCTTGCTGACTTATTCTCCCCCTAAAATACAAAATCATAACTGGTTTTATTATTTTAGAATTTTAATAAACAGCAGAATAACATAAGTTTAATTTTAAACAGACTAATTTAACCAAATGAGCTCAAATAGAATGAAGAATTAACTAAGCTACATCGGACTACACATGATCATCATCAGGATAACCTCACTTCTCTGTTTACGCCGTTGACCTCTAGCAAATATTGAAAACGTGGTTTATCAAAGGCTTTAGTATAGAGGTCAGCGCGTTGAAAATCAGTATTAATTTTGATCACATCAATTAAGTTTTTTCAAAACAATCGCGTATGAAATGATATTTAATACCGATATGTTTGGTCTTAGGATGTTGGACCGGATTTTTAGTTACTGCAATTGCAGCAGAGTTATCTAAAAAATAGGAGTAGAATAGAACGTTAAACCGTAATCCCGCATTTGCTGTTGAATCCAGATGATTTGTGAACAGCAACTTGCAGCAGCAACATATTCGCTTCACAGGTTGACAATGCAACCGATGTCTGCTTCTTACACTGCCAGGTAATTAATCTTCTCCCAAAGAATTGACACCCTGCTGATGTAGACTTGTAGTTCATCTTGCACCTCCGTAATCCGAGTCACTATACGCCGTGAGCTCAAAATCATCATCATGAGGATACACAACCCAAGTGTGGGTGTACCCTTTAGATAGCGAAAAATCCTTTTGACCCCGATCAGATGATTGACCTTAGGTTTAGCCTGATATCTAGAACATAACATGTCGCATACATGATATCAGGTCTAGAGGCAGTGAGATACATGAGGGATCCAATCATTCCTCGGTACATCGTGGCATCCACAAGATCTCCATTTTCATCAGGTGCTATGTCGTGATTCGTAGCCAGTGGAGTACCGGCAGCAGATGCATTCCCCATGTCAAACGATTGAGAATGTCTCTTACGTACTTGGTCTGATGTAGAAGATCCCATTTGGTTTTGATCCACCTGTAGCCCGAGAAAGAACTTCATCTCCCCTAGCACTCATCTCAAACTCTTTCTTCATAACTGCTTCAAACTCTTTGCATAACTCTTCGTTCTTTGAACCGAAATTATGTCATCAACATAGATTTGTACGAGCAGTAGGTCGCCATTTTTTCTTTAATGACCAGCGTGCAGTCAATGACTCCCCTGCGAAAGCCGTGTTTCACAAGATGAGTCGAGAGTTTCTCATACCAAGCTCTTGGAGCTTGATGAAGCCCGTATAAAGCCTTGTCGAGCTTGTAGACTCTATCCCGATGATAAGGATCTTCAAATCCCTCGGGTTGACTGACATAGACTGTTTCTCTGATTTCCCCATGAAGAAATGCACTCTTCACATCTAATTGATAGACTTTAATCTTCATGTACGATGCATAGGCAAGGAAGATACGAATGGCTTCCATCCTTGCCACGGTGCAAACACCTCATTGTAATCAATTCCCTCGACTTGGCGAAATCCCTAAACACCAGTCAAGCCTTGTTCCTGATAATGACCCCTTGGTCATCTTTCTTGCATTTCACCAATGACCTTAGCACCTTTAGGTCTATCAACCAGAGACCATACACCTAACTTCTTGAACTGAAGAAGTTCTTCTTGCATGCACTCACCCACGCCTCATCATTTAGTGCTTCACTGACATATTTTTGCTCAACCTGTGAGACAAACACCGATAGGCACCATCATGATATTCCCTTCTCCATAACTGAGGCGTAATCAGCTGAGTATAACTGATTTCGGGTTTGTACTCCTGATCTGACATCTCCAATGACATTGTCTATTGGATGATAGACTTTAGTCGTGATCCTGGAGTAGTAGGAACAGCTACCTCAGAGCCAAGATGATGAACATTTGGTTCTGCATCTGAGGTTGTTGGAGTTTGAGGCTCTGAAGTCGAGAGGTGCATCACTGGTAGATGCTTGTGGACTTTCAGGAACTGGAACCTGTTCCTCCTGATTATTCTGGTTATCTTCTTCAGCTTCATCTTCAGAGGAGGAGTCACTGTCGTGACTACTCCCCCCTGACTGAGTAGATGATTCTCCCTGTGAGCTAGATGTGGTGGATTCGCTATCATACATCATTCGTGTAGCTAATTCGTCATTCGAGGGAGAGAGAGAATGTTGAACGACTTGAAAATCCATCATAGTCAAAGAAGTAGGCGGGTCCTTTGCCAGTAGGTGGTGTGGTGAATCGCTGACCGTCAACATTACACCACACTTCTACTAGACCCGTTGAGTTGTTGTAAACTCGCTTGTTCGGTATGTTGTATCCTAGAAAGATGCCTTCATCTGCCTTCTCGCTGAATTTACCCTCTTGTGTCTTCTTCAGAAGTGTGCACGGTGCCCCAAATGGTTCGAGATACTCCAAGTTGGTTTGCGTCTTTGTAGTAGCTCGTAACATGTTTTACCGTGGCGCTTGACTATCAGGACTCGATTCAGTGTATAACAAGCATTCGCCACTGCCTCATTCCAGAATTGGATAGGCAGTTTCGAGTCTGCCAGCATAGTCCGTGCTGTCTCTATCAAGCTTCTGTTCTTTCTCTCAGCAACGCCATTCATCTAAGGTGTGTAGGCAGAAGTGAATTGATGCACAATTCCCTTTTCCTTGCAGTATGCCT
>JACCIX010000518.1:0-10000 GCA_025506515.1 Flaveria trinervia
CCTAGTATTAAGGCTTGGTATGCTGCAGCTAGAATAAGTGATAACTACTGATGATCTCAGTATATAAGTACTGATGATCATTAGTACCATATCACATATAGTACTAATTCTGTTAAAACAACTGATAAAGTTACAACTACTGATGTAGTTATAACTACTAATGTCAGTAAAACAGATAAGTACTGATGTCCTATGAAACAACTGAAAATAGCTAAAAGGCTGATGAGTAAGTTTTGAGGAAAGTATGAAACAGCTGAAAGGCTATGAATTGATGAAAACTACCAATGAGAACTTTCTCCTCATTGTTTCTATCAACTATGACAAAACCATGTCTTCAGTAGTTTCACAACTACTGATGACTAACACCAAGTCATCAGCTGTTTACAACAACATGATGACAAAACCATGTCTTCAGTAGTGTAGTTCACAACTACTGATGACTAATACCAAGTTATCAGTTGTTTACAACACCTGAAGACCAAAACGAGTCTTCAGTTGTTTTCAAACATTGAAGTCAAAACCATGGTTTTCAGTAGTTGTATAACTGCTGATGCCTAAAACCAAGACTTCAGTTGTTTCAACTTCTGAAAGGGTAATACCATGTCATCAGTCGTTTACAACTACTGATGACTAACACCAAACCCTTCAGTCGTTTTCTAACCCTTACCCTATAAATACCCATACCTAAGCCTTCAGCGCTTCATCCTCTCCAAACCTAACGTTCAAATCTCCAAAACTTCTCTCTCATTAATGGCGACCATGCAGCTCAAACCACGCCATAACTGTGTTGCCTACCTCACAAAATCACCTTTCTGGACAAAGTTCGACAACGCCATTGATCTAATGGTCCACTCTCCCTACAAAATGACCTTCCTTCTAAATCCCATTATTCATGCCGAATACCTTCACCAGTTTTGGACGAACGTCACCCTCACCACTGGGAGAACAACACCGAGTCTCTCCAGTCATTCGTCAACAACCATCAAGTGGTCATCACTCCTGATATACTTTCCAAACCCTAAACGTGGATGATGCCACTTTTCCTGCTGGGTATCCAAAGGGCACAACTGATTTATCCTTTGCCCCATGGATATCAGGGAATCTTAGTGCCTTTACCACCAAAAAACATTTCCATGATGTAGAACGTCTTATATTTCACATGGTAAATGTTTGCTTAGCTCCTAAGACTTCCTCTTGGGATCAAATGTCTACAAGGTACAGCAGGTATTATTCTCTATCCTTGAGCAACAAGACTTAAACTTTTCTGAAATCATTTTTCTTGAACATAAGGATATGGCCTCAAAATCTATTTCTAACCGCTGCATATTATATCCTCGGTTCATTATGGCTAAAATAGAGAATCAGCTGCAAGCTGAGGGACTTGTTGGCCTTGGAGTCCCTGCAACGGCTGTATTGCCTGAAGTATACTCCAGGCACAACTCTGACCACACACTAAACAGGCTGCCAAACTGCGAAAACCCACGCAGTTGGAACCCACAGCCACCACCTCCAGAACCAGAGTCCCCACCAAACCTAAATCCAAAAAGCCAAAACCGGCTACTCAGGGAGATGAGTCCCCTGAGGATGCCACTGTACCACAAACACAGGAACCACATACTGGTATTAACCCCCCAGTTGTACAAAAACTCAACTTGCCAAGCCGCACAGGTATCCCTCAACAGGATCCTGTTGCAACCAATATGGGAACCCACACTATTGAACCTATCTCACTTGAGAGGGTTACCATTGAAGCGCACCATTCACCCCGGGTGCAATCTGCTTCTACCCCATCACCACATGCAACCACCCCCAAAGTCCTACAGTGTTTGTTGCACAAGTGCTGAGTCAGTTGCACTCCTCACCCCCTCCCCAGATACCAATTACAACTGGGCATACCTCTACCATTTAGGGGGAGGATCAAAGTGCATCTGATAACCCCAGCATAGGGGTTACAATTTCCATTTCCTAGTGTAGAAAAGGAGATTGGAACTTCTGGTGAGGCTGCCACATATCCTGCTTCAGCATATGATCAGGATGTAGTTGGTACCATTACTAAGACCTTACCAGAGGCAACTGCTAATGAAGGACATAGTCCGGAGGCAGGAAGTCCCCAGTTCCAAGACAAAGGGGCACATGCTACAACTGATCTACACTCAGTGCATGTTCATCCTGATTCTATGAGGAGGTCAGGTGATTCAGTACCCCTGATGATGACCTAGGCTTCTTTTACCATGTCTTAGCCCAAAACACCATCCTGGAAGAGGAGGTGAGCAGACTCAAAGAGCTACTTGCCAAAACTTCTGCGGATCAAAGACCATCTGCCTCTCAAACCCCACAGATGGCACTTCATCCGAAGGTCTCCTAAACATAGAGCGACTCCAAATTCTCAGCCACCTGCCTCTGCTTCTGGCACTATTTCTCAGGAACAGAACCCCCTGAGCAAATAGCTGCTATCTTCCAAAATTCCCTACCTCTCATCACACCTATAATCACTGATATAGTGATCAAAGCCATTGATGAGAGGCTTTCCTCAGTAATACAACCCTTGATAGAAGAGTGTGTGGGCAAAAGCTTTCTGACAATCAAACCCTTGCAACCAATGCAACCAAAAAGGGGAAGATCAGTCAGTGAAAGCAAAAAGAAAGAGGAGTGTAGAGAGGAAGAGAAAGATAGAGAACAGAAGTCATAGTAGTGGAAAAAGAGAAGGAGTTGGTTGTGGAGATTGAAAAAGAGAAGGGAAGGAAGCTGACATGGAGAAATCAAAGAAAAGAAAGAATGAGAAGGAGACTGCCTTGGAGGTGATGGTAAAGAGGCTGATGCCGAACACAGCAGATCAATGGATACATCATTGATCAGTTGTTTAGGCAAGGCCATGACACTGACAAACTTGAGTCTGAGATTAGAAGATTAGAGATTGAAGAAATCCAAAACAGATGGGCAAGTTATGATGTGTGAGAAAGAGAAAGGCTGGGGATCATGATCAGATTTATAGCAAAATATCTTAGAAGATCAATGATCGAAATACAAGGCTTGGTCCAGGGACAACATCTTGGCAATAACCACCAAGATCTGTTCGTCTGAAGTATACACTAAAGGATTAGTTATTGAAGCTTTAAATGAAGCTGGTGCTGGGAGCAGGACTGAACTAGCCAAGCAATCTAAAGCCCCACTTACTTCCAAAATGCTAGAACAGCCTGTCAACATTCCACACCTACACCACCAATAACAACACCCACCAAACCAACTCCCTTACCTCAAAACCAATAGCCGAGATGTACCCCAGAAGAAGAAGAAAGAAGGGTATTAAGGCTAGAAGATGATGATGAAAATAGGCTGCCGCTCTCAACTGTTATACAGTTGCCGAAGGCCACAAGTCACTCCTCAACAATTACTCCGAAACCCAAAGACAAATTGTGAAAGTGAAGCTAGAAGAAGAAGAACTTCACAAACAACACGATGAGGAATTGTTGAGGAGGGTTGAAAAGCATATGCAGCCACATCTTCTATCATCAACATGAGAGCAAGCTCTCAGATTATACACTCTTAAGCATACATTTCAATATCAAAGGAAGAGTAAGGATTTGGCCTGATCCCAGGGTGTCTCACAGGATTCACAAGAAAAACATTCCACAGAGATACATGGGCCAGTTGAAAAAGATTGTAGATGAAGTGATCTCCTGGTCTTTTTAGTATCACCCTGGGAAATCCTAGAAGACTTCAAGAAAGCTTATAAATAAAGCTAACCAAACCCACACGGAAGATGCTTTAAAATAAAATGGTGAAAAAGGGGTTAGTTTATAAGAGGCTTGAAGAAGTCAGAAAGAATGAGCTCCAGTTGTTTCTAGAGGTAATCACCCGATGAATTTGCTTATAGAATTATAACAACTGTGGAGCTAAAGCATGGGAAACAGGTCAAATACCTATCTGAGTACTATGGGCCTGAATCATTATTTGAGGAGGTCCCGAAGAGCTGACCATGGAGGAAAAATTACCTTCCTTGAGGCCTACACAAGAGAGTCATACAGACTCATAGTAGGGAAGTAGATCTCATGGATGGGGTAACAACTCTCTGTCCAGTTCCCCAAGACAGAGTTCCCATTCATACTTTGCCAAACAGATCATTGAGACTTCTTCCAAGGCCTGTGCTTAAAAGGGTCACTTCTGAGCTGATCTAGAAGACAAAAAGACCAATCCTTCTGCCATAATAAGTGGGACATCTTCAATAAGTTTAGAGGTTTTGGCTGCATTGGTTCAAGGGGTTTGTTGGGCCAAAAGAACCAATGAGCCTGATCAGAAAAACCTCTAAGTCCCACAAACATCACAACAACTGCTGAAGACTTGATCAGCTGTTTGACAAAGTCTAAGATTTAACAGCTGAAGACTAAAGTACTGAAGCCTTCAATAGCTGAAGACCAAGTCTGAAGACAACAGCTGGAGAACAAAGTACTGAAGATCAACAGCTGAAGTACAAAGACTGAAGACATTAGCTGATGACAACAGCTGAAGTTCAAGTACAAGTACTGAAGCTTGAGAGTTTGTTACAATAGCTAAGAAGCATTCTTCAGTTGTTGTGATGGTTTCATTTCAGTAGTTTTCTTTTTCATTTCAGTATTTGTAAAACTACTGAAGAGCATGTTCTTCAGTCGTTGTAGTTTTAGTAGTTTCTTTTCGGTAGTTGTAGTGATAGTTAACACTTAGCATTTTGTAAGAAGATGTCAGCTGTTTGACATCTTCAGTAGTTGTGTTAACAATCAATAGTTTGAATAAATTCTGTTAGATGTCACTATCAAGTGACATCAGCAGACGTCACGTCTCCTATATAAGAGGTGTTGACCTGATTGTGTGTGTGACATTCTGTTACCACGAAAGCAATATTGAATGAAATATATTTGTAGAATTCTTTCTGTCTATAACCGTTTGTTCTTGCCTTGAATATCTTTTGTGTTCTTGTGAATTGGCTAATTCATTGTTTGATTTCCGCTACTATACTCTCTAATCAATCAAACGTAGATTGTTGATCCTAACAACTACATTTGCCTCTCTAATAGAGATAAATGCAGCTATACAAGATTCAGAATATAGCTTGGCCTTAGCCTCAGCGGATACCTGGGTTACCTGTGATGAAGATGCATTGGAGCATGAACTATCAGTAGATTCCAGGGCCATGAGAGCTAGATTCCCAAAAGGATGTTCACCACCATGTGACCATCACCAGCAAATAATTGCTCATTACCAGAGAGATCATCTGGTAAACTGCTCCAGTCAACAAACCAGGGGTGAAGAAGCTGTGATGAGGTTGTGATTGAGATGATTGAGATGTAGAAGGCCAGGTAGGGCTTGACGTTGTTGTGCATTAGGAACTTGAACCGATTTGGGTGTGGCATTAATAGTAGGGATATGGATATGACATTTGATCCTCAGGAACAAAATAGCAGGAGATATAGGTTGTGAATGATGACCAGATATCAACCAATTCTTGCAAATATGCTAATTCAATCAAACTCAGATATCGAATAGCAGTTTCAATGAGATTGTTGTGAATCGATCAATGACTAAACTAGCTCTGATAACATTTGTTAGAATCAGTGATCTAAGTTGATTAATTAGAGAGTATTGAAGTGGAATTCGAGCAACGAATTAAACAATTCACAAGAACACAATTGATATTCATTGTAATAGTAAATGGTTATAAAAAGAGAATTCTGCAAGAGAGATATTTCATTCATATGCTTTGTGTGGCTCAATGTCACACATTACACTAGGTCAACATCCCTATATAGGAGATGTGACGTGTGCTGATGTCACTTGATAGTGACATCTAATAGAATTATTCAAACTACTGAAACTATGTAACTACTGAGAATGTTCACAACTATTGATTACATCTCAGAGAATGGTAAGTACAAGAAACAGAAAACAACTGAAACTAAACTACTGAAACTATAACTACTGAAAAGTAATTACAAGTACTGAAAGGAAACCATCACAACTACTGAGGTTGATAACTTCAGCTGTTGTGACAACTACTGAGGTTGATAACTTCAGCTGTGTGACAAATACTGATCACTTTGGTCTTCAGTCTTTGTCTTCGGTCTTTGTTCTTCAGACTTTGTTCTTCAGACTTTTACTTTCAAACTTTGTCTTCAATTGATAGCTTCAGACTTTGTCTTCAGTACTTTACTTTTAGACTTTGTCTTCAGCTGTAGCTTCAAACTTTGTCTTCAGTTCTTGTCTTCAGTTCTTGTCTTCAGTTCTTCTCTTCAGACTTTGTCTTCAGACCTTGTAATCAGCTGATGTCTTCAGTTGTTGTGATCTCCTTCGGCAGTTGTAATGTCTGTGGGACTTAGAGGTTTTTCTGATCAGGCTCATTGGTTCTTTTGGTCCAACACTTGCACTCTTTCATTTACCACACTCTCTCACACACGTACAAAGAACCCTTCTCTCTTCTTCCTTGGCTGAAAATTTCAATATTTTTGGCTGAACTTGAAGAACTCCTTGGCTGATTTTTGGGTTGTTCAAGAAGGAGTTGGGTCTTGGTGTTCTACTACCTAACAAGTTAGGTGTTTGCTAAGGCGTGTGGGTATACGTGCTTGAGGGTGTACATAGAAATAAACTTTCAAAGTAAGTTTAACCATTTAAACTTTAAAATGCAGCAGATATTAAGGTTTAAAGTATGGTTAACAATCTGAAATTTTTACCATTTTAAACCATAAACAAAACCCAAGAACATGTATCATATATTATATATATATATATATATATATATTATATATATATATATATATGTGTGTGTGTGTGTGTGTGTGTATGTGTGTGTGTGTGTGAAATAGAATGCTATCAAAACCAAAATAACAACTATAGGGTGTACATAGAAACAAACTTTCAAGCACAAGATGTTGTAGATGGATGAGTTGAAGATGATGATGTTCTTGAATGTCAGCCCCAAAGAGGGAGAGCCTAAGTTTGTATACCACAGCTCTTCCAAACACCTAGCTTGTTAGGAAGCATAACACCAAAACTCTCTACCCATGCTTCTTCAAGAACCAAAATTTTCAGCTTGTTTTTGGCCTTGAATCCGAAATTTTCAGCCTGTTTTTGAGAGTTATATGCTTGAGTGTGTGTGAGAGAGTGTGTGAGATGATGGAAGAGTGCAAGTGTAGTAAAAGTCTTGTAAAGACCAAGACTAAATGTTTTCCCAATGCCCACTTGGGGCGGCTGAAAACAACATTTAAAATGGGCTCCCCCCATTTTATTTTTCTTATAAAAGTGCACTCTTTTAAACCCTTAGATTTTAAATTACAACCTATTTTAATTTTATAACATTAACACACTTTTATTTGTTATTATTTAACCAACTTATATAATAAAACAAATAATTTCTCATGAACATATTATCCATATATGTTGTTCTATCACAAAAGCAACGTTTTAGAAAACCAATTTTCTAAATTGGTGTCAATATTTATTTGTATGATCTCATCAACAAATAATATTTGTTGGTGCTTGTTTGGCTTGTCATTGGGTATAACCCAACTTGGATCATAACATACTAACCACATCAATCTTGTATGTGTCTTGGGCATACAAGATCCAACATGTTCTCTATGTATGTATGTATGTACGTATATAAGAACGTGCATACGTATGAATGTACGTACGTACGTAGGTACGTACATAGGTACATAGGTACGTACATACGTAGGTAGGTAAGTACGTACGTAGGTGTGTACGTAGGTACGTAGTTACGTACGTATATATGTACAAATGTGGGTACGTGGGTACGTATGTTGGTAAGTATGTAAGTACGTATGTGGGTACGTATCTATGTACGTATGTGGTAACGTATGCATGTACATATGTGTGTACGTATGCATGTACGTATGTGTGTACGTATGCATGAACGTATGTATGTAAGTATGTATGTACATATGCCTGTACGTATGCATGTACGTATGTGTGTACGTATGTATGTACATATGTATATACGTATGTATGTACGTATGCATGTACGTATGCATGTAGTATGCATGTATGTATGTATGTACGTATGTATGTAGGTATGTAAGTACGTATGTATGTATGTATGTATGTATGTATGTATGTATGTATGTATGTATGTATGTATGTATGTATGTATGTATGTATGTATGTATGTACGTATGTATTTACGTATGTATGTACATATGTATGTATGTATGTATGTATTTATGAATGTATGTAGTATGTAGGTATGTATGTAGATATGTATGTATGTATGTACGTATGTATGCATGTATGTATGTTTGTATGTATGTATGTATGTATGTATTTATGTATGTATTTGTGTATGTATGTATGTATTTGTGTTCGTATATGTGTATGTGGGTCAATGTATGTATGTATGTATGTATGACATATGTATGTATGGAGTAGGTATGTATGTATGTATGTATGTATGTATGTATGTATGTATGTATGTATGTATGTTGTATGTATGTATGTATGTAAGTATGTATGTATGTATGTATGTATCTATGTATGTATGTATGTATGTATGTATGTATGTATATGTCTGTATGTATGTGTGTTATATGTATGTATGTATGTAGTGTGTGTGTGTATGTATGTATGTATGTATGTATGAGTATGTATGTATGTATGTATGTATGTATGATGTATGTATGTATGTATGTATGTATGTATGTATGTTGTATGTCTGTAGGTATGTGTGTTTGTATGTATGTATGTATATATGTGTGTGTATGTATGTATGTATGTATGTCTGTATGTATGCATGCATGTATGTATGGATGGATGTATGTATGTATGTATGTATGTATGTATGTATGTATGTATGTATGTATGTCTGTATGTTATGTAGTATGTATGTATGGTATGTATGTATGTATGTAATGTATGTATGTGGTATGTAGTATGTAAGTACGTATGTAATACGTATGTAAGTACGTATGTATGTCGTATGTATGTCATGTACGTGTGTATGTACAAATGTATGTATGTATGTATGACGTATGTATGTACATGTATGTATGTATGTATGTATGTATGTATGTATGTATGTATGTATGTATGTATGTATGTATGTATGTATGTATTTATGATGATGTATGTATGTAGTATGTATGTAGGTATGTATGTATGTATGTACGTATGTATGCATTTATGTATGTTGTATGTATGTATGTATGTATGTATTTGTGTATGTATTTGTGTATGTATGTATGTATTTGTGTTTGTGTATGTGTATGTATGTGTCAAGTATGTATGTATGTATGTATGACGTATGTATGTATGTGTATGTTGTATGTATTTATGTATGTATGTATGTATGTATGTTATGTATGTGGATGTATGTGTATGTATGTATGTATGTGTGTGTATGTATGTATGTATGTATGTAGGTATGTATTCTATGTATTGATGAATGTGTGTATGTTATGTATGTATGTATGTATGTATGTATGTATGTATGTACCTATATATGTATGTATGTATGTATGTATGTATGCATGCATGTATGTATGTGTGTATGTATGTATGTGTGTATGTATGTATGTATGTATGTATGTATGTAAGTACGTATGTAAGTACGTATGTAAGTACGTATGTATGTACGTATGTATGTCGTATGTATGTCGTATGTACGTGTGCACGTACAAATGTATGTATGTATGTACGTATGTATGTCATATGTATGTATGTATGTATGTATGTATTTATGTATGTATGTATGGTGTATGTAAGTATGTATGTATGTATGTACGTATGTATGTCGTATGTACGTGTGTACGTATATATGTATGTATATATGTATGTATGAATGTATGTATGTTTGTAGGTATGTATGAAGGTATGTATGTATGTATGTACGTATGTATGTATGTATGTACGTATGTATGTAAGTATGTATGTTTGTATGTATGTATGTATTTATGTATTCGTGTATGTATGTGTGTATGTATGTTTGTATGTATGTATGTATGTATCTATGTATGTATAT
>JACCIX010000518.1:22500-124368 GCA_025506515.1 Flaveria trinervia
AAAATTCAATCATAAATCAGACTGTACTCCTTTGAGCCTTTTGTTTTTCTTTAGAGTAGGAAAGTACTCTTTATCTTCTTCATCACATCTAGTTTGAAGAAAAATACTTGATTGATCCATACCTTTTCTCAGTAATTCTACCATCATTTTACCACGTTTGGAGTCTGTTGGAATGATCAGAGGCAATCTATTCAACTCATTCAAATCTTGCACAGGAAGCTTAATGATGCTAGAGTAAAAGTGATATACATCACAGATTGCATTACTCCTTTTATCAAGAAAGCATCAAAGATCTCATCGTACTTCCATGCAATTATTTTCATTTGATTTGTAAAATCCGGAGCAATCATAGCATTCAACAATTCAGCAACTGATTCTCCTTTCTGCAATACGTTTCTCACTAAATCACCTGTGGATCTAGCATTATCAAATATCTGAATTTGCTCACATGATGCTTTGTAAGCTTGCTTTCTGTACTTGAAAATATTTAATCAACTCTTTTCTACTATCATAAGCATCTGACTTTCTTGCATTTGCTTCATTTCTTGAGGTTTAGCACTCTTGTTATTTTTGTGATCTCCAAATATTTGAGAATTGTCTGTATGAAGAATAATCATCTTCTTCGTTTGTTTTCGGTCTCTTGAAGCTTCTGACAAGATTTCTTAATGATACAGATTGTAGTCTTTTCAATTTCTCCACGAATTTCTAGCTTGCATCCAGATCTTAAAGCTCGAATACTCATACTATCCGGATAAGAATGGTGAAGCTCTGAGCTTGGTAATTCTTCTACATTAATACTTTCTTTTTCTCTGATGCATTCACTATGCTCTATCACAAGTTCATTTGGATCAATTGGTGTGACTGACTCTGCTGCAATAAACTTCTCATATTCATCATTAATATGAGAAACTGTCAGTCCATCCAAAATACTCTGTTATACTTCATCCTCACAAGATAGTTATATCTTTCTTCCAAATCTTGTGGTACTTCTTGTTGATCTTGAAATTGTTCTTGTGAAGAGAAATTAGCTAGAAATTGTGCTTCATCAATATCTTCGTCATTCAATACTTCATCATACCAATCATCATTGTGCATTTCTTCAATATCTACTAAAGCCTCAATTTGTTCATGAGTGGTTTGCTCTTCAACATTTTCTTCAATTCTTTGAGCTTTTGACACTGACTCAGATAAACTTGCATCTTCAGTCTCATCAATTGTTCTTTTTCCTTTATCCATTTTAGGATTTTCTTCAACAATGTTCATTCAGAACTAATCATTGATTTAGGTGATATAGGCTTTTGAACTTCTTTTGTCTTTCGCAATTCTTCTTTCAATTTTTCATTTTCCTCCGACAAGAATATCATAAGCTTTTATCATGACTTCAAAGTTTTTGATCACATCTTCTATATCTTTAGCATAAGCCACGATCTTTTTATCTACATTTTCTTCTTTAAACATTGAATTTCATCCTTTAATAATTGAATTTCCTTTTCAAGAGATGTTAATCTCTTTCAACCTTTCATTTTCACCCTTTAAGTCTTCAATTTCTTTTCTTTAAACCGTTCTCTTCTTTCAATTTTTCTAACTCATCAACATCCCCCATCTCTTCTGTTTGAACAGAAACATTTTGTGTAGTTCTTAAAGGAATTTCTTCTACTTCTTCATTTTCTTCTGCTTGAAACACAGGTTCATATAACACATCATTCATGAAATCAAAATCAAAGGTTTGATTATGTGAACCTTCTTCATGACTAACATTAACAGGTTCATCTTCTTGAACATCATGAACAGAATCTTCAACTATGTTCTATGGTTCATTTACATTCTCATCTTCATTCCTTTCTTCAATGGATTCTGATGTGTTTCAGCTGCACCATCAGTATCATCATCATCATTATTATCATTATCTTCAGAATCTTCACCTTCATTTTCTTCATTATCATCATCAATCATATCATCAACAACATCCTCAATGAGATCAATAGGATCTATTGGTTCATCTTCAGATAAATGAAAATGTTGTTGATTTATGTCAACTTCATCATTAGATATATTCCTTATATAATCATTATGAGGAATGTTTTGAGCACGAGTGATCATTGTCAGTCTTTTATACACAGGTTCTGACATGTGCTCCAATTGTAATTTATCACCTTCAACTCAACATAGAAGTCTGGATTCTCTTCATTTATGAGTATTGGAGAAATCTAGGATACATTAAGTATTTGTTTCTCCTCCTCTTTCAAGATTGAAAATAAATCCATTAAATATCCATTTAGCCATATTGAATCTTCTATTTGTGGCTAAGGCAATAATCGGAGATACAATTTCTACAGGGAATGAGTCCCAACCAGCACTTCGTTTAGACATGCAGTGTTGAAAGATATAACATAATAATTTCAAATGCCTATACACTCTTGCCCGGAAAAATTGTTCTTTGAAAATGATCTCGATGACCCATTTGTAGAAGAACTTCTCTACATTCATTAAAAGTGTACTCAGATAATTCTTATGGGTCATTTTCTCCAAGTTTAAGAGCTATTCTGATTGATTGTTCACATACTTCAAGCATTCTATCTCATGTGATGAAAGCTCTTACAACTTTGTTTACTTCTTCATTTCTTTCAACTTCAACAGTTCTCCAGAATTTCTTGATCAATCTTTCATTTATCATTGATCTTGCACCATAGCATAGACATATTTTGATCTTAAGAGAAATCTGATCATTTCTTCATATCCAACTGCTTCTCTATTTTCTTCATCCAGAAATGCAGCAACATTATGTTTTGGTTCAAACTTCAAAGTTGCCATGTGCAAAATAAAAAAAAATATATTAGAACACTGAAAGTTGATGAATAATTTCCATTTGATCATTAAATTTAATTTTTTACTCATGATTTTACTTTTACTTATGAATTTAGTTTTGTGAATTTCTTGAATTTATTTATTTTGAATTCATGATTTTATCAGTCCATTTTAATTCTGAGATTTTCTAATTTTTATTTTAAAATATTATTTTTATTCTTATTTTGTTAAAAAAATTCAAGATGTCTGTTCATCTTCTTCTTCCTTCGAAGAACCCGGCTGTGAATTTTCTTATCAACATCATTCTTGACTTTAGTCTATAAAAAATATATCAACTTACTTGAAATTTATGTACATCAACAATCCAGAATCAATTTTATATGTTGTTAGATTTGATTTGTTGAACTTTTGAATGTCATAATGTTTGAACACCGAATAGCATTCAAACACCTATGTCAATCATGGTGTTTTCAACCAAATCTACTGATCACAAAACTTACATTTATAACTCAAATAATATCTATCAATCAACACAGGTTTGCTTCAAACAACGAAATCAGAAGGTTCGATGAAGACCAAAGTCGATAGTTCAGAGGGTTTTGGTTTTTTCAGAGAATTTTGAGTGTGAATGAGAAAACAAGTGTAAGTGTTCAATTTATATTATGTGAAATTTTAGACACATTAGCACTGTTTTTGCATATGAAACCCTAAAATTCACAAATTAATGAGAGACGCATGAACACTGTTTGGTCGTATGGACTTAGACGCATGAGAACTGTTCAGCCGCATGAGCACTATACAGACGCATAAGCACTGTTTAGGCGCTTTTGAACTATTCAGCCGTCTGAAGTTCCTCAAACATCCAACACTATGTAACTTTCAACACTGTGTAACACTGTGTAGACGCATGAGACATTCAAGACGTCTAACACTTGTATAAAATCAGACTCATTATTACTGTTTAGGCATATGGGATTAATGAAACGCCCAAACACTTGGTTAAACATTATTGACTTATTGCAAATGTTTAGGTGCATGGGCATATAAAAAAACACCCAAACACTTGTATAAATTCTTGAACGTTCACCATGCTCCTATTTAGACGTATGAAGACTATTTAGGCGCATGAGTTGACTTTCATGAGTCTTGTTTTTCACACTTCTTCACCTGCACACTATTTAAACATATTAGTAATATTTCATACTAATATTTAAACATTTTAAGCATAAATTTGAATTTTCAAAAATTTTCATTTTAGTCCCTTAAATTTGAATTTTTACATTTTGCACACTCAAATTTAATTTTCAACAATTTCAATTTTTCACTTGATGTTTTAACTTTTTGAAAATTTTCTTTCTTTTCTTTCCCTTCATTTTAGTCTCAAAACATAATCAAATCTCTATTTCTCAACTTTGAAAGAAGCATTTCCACTTGCAATTTTATCTAGGTTCATATTTTCATTTTCAAAAGTTTCATGATCACACTCACATATACTTTGAACATATAGCATCATCCTTTCAATTCAACTTTTTTTTATTGATTTTCTGAGAAAAACACTTTGATTTATTACTCCCCCTAAACTTTTAAGTTGAAACAACTTATAAGTTTCTTAAGGTAGCATAATAAGTTCACACAACTCATTGTGCCATTGTCTTCACACACAGAAAACATGCATAAAATCAAAATGAAAGCAGAATCAAAATCTTATATCAACAAGAATTAATGTCTGCAGTGAGATCATATCAATGAAGATGAGCATATTAAAATAGAAAATTGTGGATAGTCATAGACAGTGATAAATCTTGATCAAGTGTGTTCCAAGTCAATGATATCAGAAAAAAGGAGGCACAATATTAAGGACAGACAATGAGTGTTTTTGACAATATCAGCTCACTTACTTTTTCAATTCTTGGATGATTAGGTTATATGTAGAGAGCTCAACTATCATCAAGACATGCAAGCAAGAAACATATTCAACTAATTACGTGAACATATGTGTAATCAAAGCTCATGTTACTTAAATGAATAAAGATGATCATGGATAACCATTTGATCAACTCTAACTATCCACATGAATAGATTGTGCACATTGGCATCTTTTACATCAAAGAGAATATCCAGGTCTGTAATGACTTACAACAAAGGATATCTCAGCACTTCAGGTCTATGATGACTCATAACAAAGAAGTGAAATGATGCTTGTAACGTATCTCATGAGTAATTACATCACCATCAGGTTTGAGTGGTGTTACTCAACAAACAGTCAATCTGATAAGCCAAAACATCTCAAAGGTATTCAGATGAATACATATTTAGTGTAATCATAAGAATCTACTGTTTCAGTATAATAGCATGATAGTGTCTACACATCATATCTGATCATGTCAGACTTTATTAATGAGTGAAATATGCAACTAATCTCACTAATGTACTACCATTTCTCACATATTGCAAAAACAAATCTTTTAAAAAACAATGAACTGACAATAGAAAAAGACTCTATTTTTGGATTTGTTATATATGCTTTTGTATTTGGTTTTTCTAAGAAAAATAAAACACACACACACAAAAGAAAAACAAGCAATTAACATTGAGAGTATCACTTATGATAGTCTTTTGATTTAGGGAGTTCACATATGATTAATAAGACCAGTTGATTCTACTAAGTACTCAAACCATCCCGGTAGGAAGGCTTTAGTAAATAGGTCTGCCAACTATTTTTCTGTTGCAATTTGAATCAAAATGATCAACCCTTTTTCAGAGTTATCTCTGAGAAAATGATATCGAATTTTTATATGTTTTGTTTTTGAATGTTCATCAGGATTAGCTGTAATGAACATAGATGTAGTGTTATCAATGTAAATAGGTGTTTTAAGAAAATTGAACCCATAATCCAGTAGTTGATTTTGCAACCAGAGGATTTGAGAACATCCTGCTGATGTAGCAATGTACTCGGCTTCTGCAGTTGAAACATAGACATTTGTTTGTTTCTTACATTGCCATGAGACTAATCGGGGACCGAGAAATTGACATCCACCCAAAGTAGATTTTCTATCTTGACAACAACCACCATAATCACTATATGTATATCCATGTAATTCAAAGTTACCCTCGTAAGTATACCAAAGCCTAAAGCTGGTTTACCTTTGAGATACCTGAATATTCTTTTGATTACATTAAATGTGATTCTTTCGGGTCTGATTGATACCTGGCACAAACAGAAATGGCATACATAATGTCTAGTCTAGATGTAGTAAGATACATCAAAGAACCAATCATAAATCTATATAATGTTTGATCAATAGATTTTCCTTTTGGATCAGGTTTAATCTTGGTGTTAACATCTGCTGGAGTTCGTATGGACTGACAGTCTTGCAACTTAAATTTCTTCAAGAACTTGTCAACAAATTCTCTTGATTGATGAAATTGCATCGTCAGTTTGCTTGACTTGAAGTCCAAGAAAGAAATTAGTCTCTCCCATAGAAATTAATTTCATGATTTCTTCAATTTCATTGCACAATTTTGAACTGGTAGAACCAAATATGATATCATCAACATACACTTGTACACATAAGAGATCATCATTATCCTTCTTTATGATTAAAGTTGGATGAATTTTCCCTCTTGTGTACCAAAGTTGGATTAAGTGTTGTGATAATGTCTCATACCAAATTCTAGGGGCTTGATGAAGTCCATACAAAGCTTTACTCAGCTTAGACACTCGATATGGAAATTCTGCATCCTCAAAGCCCAGAGGTTGCTTCACAAACACATCGTCAGTGATAGGACCATATAAAAATGCACCCTTTACGTCCATTTGATACACCTTCAATTTCATGAAAGAAGCATAAGCCAGGAAAACTCGAATGGATTCAAGTCTTGCAACTGGTGCAAACACTTAATTATAATCTATCCCTTCTTCCTGTATGTATCCTTGTGCAACAAGTCTCGCTTTTTCCTTATTACCACACCACGATCATCAGTCTTATTTCTAAACAACCATTTTGTGTCTATGGCATTTTCTCCTTCAGGTAAATCCACTAAATTCCACACTTCTTGTTTGCGAAATTCAAGTAATTCTTCTTGTATAGCCTCTATCCAACCATTGTCCTTTAATGCTTTCGTAACATTTTTAGGAACAATTTGAGAAAGAAAACAAGAGTATAAGCACATGTTTGCTTGTTCTGATTTACTCCTTGTTGTTCTCTCATTCAATGGACCAATAATCTTAGAAATTGGATGATTCTTGTGAATACGAGATGTTGGAATTGTAGGGTTTGTTGGAAGATAAAACCGAGTTTAACCTTATAAACTTTCAGAAAACACAGTGGATATATATATATATATTTTAAAACATGATTTTAAAGCTGAAAATCCATGTTTTATGGTGACATATATATGAAAGAAACAAACCCAAAACAAAAGGATCATTTATGTGAATAAACAAGCTATGATCAATATGAAAGTGTACATAAAACCACAACTACATAAAGCTATGATTAACTACCTTTCTCCAGCTAAAATGTCGACCAAGGAAGAGTGATTAGATGCTAATGATTCGGCCAAGGCTCCAAGGAAGGACCCCTCAAGCTTGTATACCACAAGCTTGTGTGCAAACACTCTTCTTGTTAGTGAGATGAACACATTAAAACCAAAAGAAAACTCCCAAAATTCTGCTGCTATTGCCGTGGGGCTTGAGAGAGAAAAGAGAGTGTTTTGGTAGAAGATTGCATGTAATGAGAGTGGTCTATGAGTTGGAGTGAATGACATGCTTTATGTGTATTTATTCAAGAGAGGAAAAAGGGCCAATCCCCTTTGAAGGGGCGGCGAAAAATATTTAAAGGGAAAAGGATTTTCCCTCTCAAACACACACACATAAAAATAAAACTAGTCATCTAATAATTTATACAATTAACTATTTAATTGTATAAGTTATAAACCCTTTTATTATTTGATGTTATCTAACTTATTAAATAACATTAGAAATAATAATCATGAACAAAATATCCTAATAAGTTGTTCCATCTCATATGCAACTTATTTAGAAAACCCATTTTCTAAATTTGGTGTTACTATTTAATTGCATGATCATATCATCAATTGAATAATTGTTTGTGTTTGCAAAGCTTGTTATTGGGTATATCCCGACTTGGATCATGACATACTAACCGCATCAATGTTCTATGTGTCTTGGGCATACAGAATCCAACAGGAATCTTATCACATTGAACATTAACATCTTGTTTAGTTTAAGTTGGAGAGCTGATGTAACAAATTAGATGAATGTGGATTGAAGTTTGGAACTTGAGTCGGTGAGTTAATAAAGTAATATAGGTTACCAGTATCAACTTCATCACCAGAGATGGATGATGTGCCAGACTCAGGTTGCACAAACTCATTACCATCATTAGGAATAGGTTGTGATCCTTCCTGATCAAATGAGACTGATTGATTTGAAGCTGAATTAGCATGATCATTGTCATTGAATCATATTGATGAATCCTTGACAAATGATAAAAATGGGTAGTCTGAGCTAGAATCATGTGGGTCGTTAGAATCTGAGTCCTTACCGAAAGATCCAAGATCTCCTCTAGAGTTCTTCTTACCTGTAGAATCAAAACCATTTGATTGATTAAACAAGTTAGATTCAAGAGAGTTTGATAATGAATCTAAATCAAATAACCATGCAAGACGATTTGCAATTGATGGAAAAGAATTTTCTAGAAATTTAACGTTGAATGTTTCAAGAATTATATTTGTCCTAGAGTTGTACACTCGATAGGCTTTTGAAACAGATGAGTATCCAACGAAAAATCCATTATCAGATTTTGTATCAAATTATCCTAACTGATCATTTGAATTAAGAATCATAATAGGAAAACCAAATGATTTTATAAAATTGATGTTCGATTTCCTGCCAAACATTAACTCATATGAAATTTTTATTTTATCTTTCACAATTAAGGTTCTGTTCTGAACAAAGCACGCAGTTGATATAGCTACATCCAAAAAGTTATAGGAATCTTTGCATCAGCTAACATAGAACGAGCAGCTTCAATCAGTGTTCTATTTTTCCTTTCAGCAACTCCATTTTGTTAAGGAGTTCTGGGAGCACTGAACTGATGAGCTATCCCTTTCTGAGCACAAATCATTTCAATGTTAGCATTTTTGAATTCCATTCCATTATCACTTCTTATTATTTTCACTTTATATTCTAATTTATTTTCAACTTTAATGATAAATTCTTTCAGTAATTTAGCCGTTTTAGATTTAGCACACAAAAAGAAAACCCATGAAAATCTTGTATAGTCATCAATGATAACTAAAAAATATGATTTTCGTCCAATACTCTTGACATTTGTTGGTCCAAAAAGGTCCATATGTAACAATTGAATAGGTTTGGAAGATGAGTTTATGATTTTGGTCTTATAAGATGCTCTATGTTGTTTTCCCTTTAAACATGCTGAGCAGTGATCAGTCGTTGCAAACTTCTTAGATGGAAGTCCAATAACATGATTTCCTGATACAAGCTTGTTCATATTCTTGAAATTTGAATGTCCGAGACGTCTATGCCAAAGATGGCTTTCATCGTTTGATTCTTTAGCAATTAGGAAAGTTGTTTCGGTTGAAGGATCAACTTGAGACATATCCAGTTTGTATACATCTCTATCCGTTTCAGCTGTAACAATTACCCACTCTTTGCTTATCTGAAAACCTAGCTTCAAAACATAACAGAATGAATCATCAAAAAGAATAGAATATGATTTATCACAAATTTGGGATACACTTAAAAGATTAAAGTTCAACTGTGAGCAAAAGTTGACTTTCTCAAAGCTTATTATCCCATTTGATATCGTTCCCTCTCCAGTTATTTTACCACGAGCATCACCACCAAAGGTGACGTGTGTTCCATCTTTTAACTTAAAATCTTGTAACAAGGCATGATTGCTGTCATATGCCGGCTACACCCACTATCCACATACCATGTATTGAGTGGTCTTCTTGGGCGTACCTACATAACAAGAAAATTAAGTTGATATATCCACCCAAGCCGAGATGGTCTTGGGTTTTCCAAATTTATCAACAATGGTAAATTGTTTGTAATGAAGATTATTCAAATCAGGTTTATTTTTGATGAATTTACCAATCTTGTTTTGGAAATTGTTTGAGTTCTTTTTGAAAGCATTCATACCATTTGATTGATCAATTTTTGATACGAATTGATGACTAACATTTTTATTAGTCATTCTTACCGATCTTGGTATGAATTTTTCTTTCACATTTTTAGATCTCACATAATTGTTCTTTTGAAAAGATCTCAAACCTAAAGAAGGTTGATTAATAATCTTTGAAATCCATGAGTTGATTTCTCATAAATTGAGGATTATTTAACCTTTGCTCAAGTTTGAGTTTGCAAATCCTCTTTTAGGTGATCTCTTTCTAAAGTAAGAATTTGCAGTATTATGAGTCTTCTCATTACAATAAGTACAATAATTGTTATAATAACAATCTGCTATAGAATGATTTGTCATGTCACATATGTGATAGTACATGTTGAAATAGCACTCAGCAATATTGTGATTTTTCATATCACATATTTCACGGTACTTTTGTGGAGTTTTAAACAACTGTTTGTTAACTTTTGACATTAACACTTTGTTTGATTCATTTTTATATTTGGTGTCAAATAGTTAAACTATTGTTTTTCATGTTTCACATTTTGATGTTGGTCATATTGTTTTTAATCTGTTTAACATGAACTTCCTTCTCGAATTTCTTATGAACAAATCTTTTTGCTACAGCGGAAGTCTTAGAATCTGAACTTGATTTCAAATCAGAGTGAGATTTGTTCATAGAATTCACCATGTTGTTTTGAAGAGAATTCATATTTAACAAACCTGCTCACACAAAATTTATCGGTTTAAGTTTTGTTGTCTGATTTGTTGCTTTGATAAACTTTTCTGAACTTTTGTTTTGTTCAGATTTGATTTTGATGATTTCTTTCTTCTTCTTTGATTCTTTGTTTTAGAAGAACTTGGTTTACTTTCAGATTGAACATCATCAGAAGAAGATTCCTTTTCAGATTGAACTTGTTTTAGATTAATAGTGTTTGAATCTTCTGATGTTCCTACCTGTTGTTTATCTTAACTTTGAACTTTCACTTCTTCTAAAACAGAATTAATTTGATCAGAAGTGTTTTGTTTTATTTGTTTAGATTCATATGATTTTATCTTGATTGGATTACCATTTTTAATCTTTTCTTGATCATTTTCAACAAACACTTTTACATTTTCCTTTTCTTCTTCATAATTCTTGTTTTCGACCTGAAAAGCTTTAAGTTTAGTTTTCTTCTCAGGAGAATGATCATGTGCATTGAAGTTTTCTCGTAAAGTGTTTATGATAGATTCAGGCATAGATTCATGAGTGAAGCCTAATCCTTCTTTCTGTTTATCTTTCCTCTCACTTACCAGTTTTTCTAAAATCATTTTTGTACTCTTTACTTTAGCAAGATCCATTTGAGTAGCAGCATGTGCTATCTTCTCCTGTTCAAGATTTTTAGTCATCTCTTCCAATTGTTTAGAAACATTTTCTAATTCTTTTAGAGTTTTGTTCCATGAAGTTTGAAGAGAGATAATCTTTTGGTCTGCTGTTTTATGATAAGATTTTAATTTGTTATGCATTGATTCTTCTTGTTTGAGTTTCTCACATATTTTATATGAGTATGTTCTATAGTATTCAACATGTTCATAGCATGACTTTGTGCATAGTTTTTCTCTCACTTCAGATGATATTTCAAGAAATTTTGGAGATGAGGTTTCAGATTTTGAAGATGAAGTGTCAACCTTGGTTGACCAGACTGTGCCATTAGCTACTTCATCTGTATCCTCCTTAGGATCTGATTTGTCACTCCAATCATAGTCATCTTGTTCATTTTCACCTTCCACCTATTGTTTCTGACCAATCTTCTTCCTGAATTTCTGCAAGAAGAGATAAACTTGATGTTAAATCATTAGTAAATTGTTCAGCATATGCACTCCAATCATAACCATCTTTAATATTGACTACTAGAGCTTTCTTGTTTTCATGAATGATTTTGTTTCATCTTTAAGCTCATGCATAGGAAGTCTTTGATATGGCTTTTGAAAAGTCTTCTGAGCTAGTTGAAACCTTTGATTGTTAGAGCTTAACTGAGCATTTCCTCCTTTACTCCTTGGAGCTTTGCATTCTCTTGAGAAATGGCCATAGCCGTTACAGTTAAAAAACCTAGATTTTGACTTATCAAATCCAACAGTCTTGTTAGCACTTCGCTTGTACTTCCTGTTGACATATGAGTGTTTTTGTGTCGTGTAAGCAATCATCACCATTTGCCAGTTTAAGTCCATCTCTTCCACATCTTGAGGATCCATTTCAAATAAATCCTGCAAAACAAGATCTAATTGAGTTAAATGGCTACCTTGATATGCTTGAAACTAGCCATAAAGTAGTAAACGCAGTTTTAGACTCTTTACCCTCTAACAGAATATTTATCATATCTTTAACTCTGCTAGATTTAACAGAGTTAGATGAAGAAGTCTCTGATTGTACATTTGATGTTTGAGATTGAGATTTAGGAGGAGATTGAGAATGAGATTGTGTGTGTAAGCAGAGGCACTAGTAAATGATGAGTCAGTGAAAAATCCTACTCCGACAAATAAATCTCCTTTTCTTCTTTAACTTTCTCATTTTTTTCCATGAAAGTATTTTCAACTATGCTTGCCGGAGAAGCAACAAACTGATACTAAGACATTGATGCTGCTCTATCATTGTTCCTTGAGCTTTCATCAATCTCTACTGACTCAATCTTGGCAATAAGTAGATCTAGATCCATAGGGAACTTCTCAGTATGCTGTAGTAAGGTTACTATTTGTTTCCATGATGAGGGTAAAGCATTGAGTAGTCAAAGATTTAGATCTTTAAGATCAGGATTAATACCAGTTGTTGACATCTTAGTTATAAGTTGAACAAATATGTTCATCATTTGGTTTATGGTTTCTCCAGACAAATGTTATAACAGTTCTAATTGTCTTTTCAACTTTTGTTTCTTGAGATTTTGAATCTCCTTTCCTCCTTCACATATAGTCTTTAAGGCTTTATACATGGTATGTCCAGTTTGATATCCATCAAGCATTGCAAGAACTTCCAGATGTAGTCCTTTACCCATCAAGGAGTATGCTTTGACATCATTTTTTAATCTTCTCAAATCATCTCCTTGAAGACCATCTTTAGGATAGGGTTCCTGAGATTCTTTAGTGTATATAAACCCTCTGTCGGGTCCATCAGAGATTATAGGGATGAATGGTCCTTTTCTATGGATTTCCAAAGATTAGTGTTAATGGAATTTAAGTGATGTTTCAACCTAAGAGACCAATTTTTGAAATCAACTCTTTTTTTAAGTTTTGGAACTCTATTTTTAGAATCTTCTGATTTCTCAATTCTTATATTTTTGTTGTTTTTCTTAGATTTTGAATTAAGAAAAGAAATGAAAAAGTTTTTGAAAAATTTTCTTAAAAAAATTCTAAGTATCAGGAGTGATGTGCCTGAACACTAATCAAACTCCCAAACAGTTAATGCGCCTAAGTTGATACACATCTAAGGGAATGCCTTAGAAAAATTTTCCAAAACGCCCAAAATTGATGCGTCTAAACAGTAGTAAAATGCCTGAACAGTTGTGATGCGCCTACACAGTTTTCAAACGTCTAAACAGCTCAAATACTCCTCAACAATGATGATATGTCTAGACTTTTTCTTTTCAAGAGTGGGCAAACGTCTGAACTGAAAACATCTACACAGTGTTAATGCGACTAAATAGTAGTCAAACGCCTAACACTTGGATAATTTTTTAGCCAACTTCAACCCTAATGCGCCACATTCATCATGTTCATCTGAATGTAACAGACTCAAATCTTCTCAAAATCTTCAAAAGTTGATCAATAGGATTGAAACTTTCCAATTAGATGAGTTTTATGCCGATAATCATTCTTCTAAAATCAATTTCTATCGATATCAACAACAAATCAATCAATTTTGCAATTTTCAGTTCGGAAAAGCAATGAACTATTCGAACACAAATTCAACAAATTATCTCCATTTTGATGAATTTAACTGCTAATTGTGGTTTAAAACATGTTTCTGATAATGAAACACATCTGAAATCCACAAATTTTCATTTGAATTGTCTATCAATCATAGATTCAATGAGCTTTTTGAGTTTCAAAGTTCGATACTTCAAAATTACTCATATACAGCTACTAACAGCTCTGATATCAATTGATAGGATCAATTGAGCTAATCTGTGATGATGTATGAACACAATTCAAAGAAAACAAATACAAAGTAATCGAATTCAAACAAGATATTAACAAAATTTATAGTTTCATTAACATCAAGCAAAGACAATTACAAAGTAATAAGCAGTAGTTCGTTCACTCTCACAAGCTCTACTACTACCTAACAGTCTAAGCTATTTATAATGAAACACAAAGGAACTAACAATTACAAAAATAGTCCCTATACTATTACAATTATCAAAATGACACATAAAGACAACATGTTAATCTTTCTAGAGGTCTAACAATATGTTACATATTTTGGTGCATAACATAGGCTTGACCTTATGTGTTTTGGATTTGGTTGATTGTGATTTAGTCATGTTGGTTTTGAATCTTGAAAGGGTTGTAATATTTGTGTTTATATTTTGGGTTGTAATTTATATATTCATTGGTTATGTAAGAAATAGATTAGGTGCATTTCTTTTATTAAAAAAATTGTATTAGGATATTGTTTTGTAAAAGAAGATGGACAAGATGAAGACCCAACAGGAAGGACACAAAAGACATGGACACTTGAAGCATTTGGATGTGCATTCAAGTGGGAGTTCATGGACACATATGATGTGTCATTGTTAATCCTTAGGAAAGACCTTATGACAACACTTGTGATGTGAAACAAGTATAGTCAAGTTAGTGGCTATGGTTATGCACTTATGTTTGTATGATTATGCTTGTTTGGTTGATTGTTGTATGGTTGTTGTTTGATATTTGGATATGCATAACATACTCATTAACAAACTTAACAAGCTAAAACTTGATGGATCTTTATCGTTTAGAGATTAATAAAAGGTTATTAAAATGATTAATGATTTTAATAAAATGGGTTTTATTAAAAAGTGGACCATAGGGTACCTTGTATTTGAAAGCATTCAATATAAGGTACATAGAGTTTTCTAAACTGGTATTATGAAAACATAAATTTTATTTTATAAACAAGTTAAACATCATCCTTTTGCACAACACTTGAGTCACTTGGAAAATCTTAATGGGATAAAGGTCACCTAACATTTTGAGGGAACTTGTGATTTGAGGTGGGGATAACATATTTAGGGGATAAAGGTCACCTAACCACTTATGTTGGAAAACCACATGTGTGTGTTAGTAGGGTAACATGATTTGCAAACCATGTTTAATTGATCACCTACAATGTGGTTTATGAAGGTGTTGATGGATAAACGTGCCGACCACACATATGATGTTTAAGTCGATCCCATACCTTAGAAGTTGCAAAGGGTTGCAATTATCAAAACGTTAACTACCTTGTTAGTTTAAATAAGTGACTAAAGGTCAGCTAACCACTATTTAAATGTAACGTTGTATTCTAGAATTTTGAAATTGTGTAAGACACTTAAAAGGGCATTAATTATTACACTATGAACAATATCCAAAATACTAAAATTGAACTTTGCTTAATTTTGTAGATGGCCACAAACAATAATGAAAATAATGACATCCCATCCGCTCACTCACTATCACTAAGAACCATTCTCCAAAAGGAGTGTCTAAATCATAATAACTTTATAGATTGGTTTTGAAACTTGAGAATTGTTCTCAAGCAAGAGAAACGATTGTATATTTTAGACGATCTGATTCCCGATCAACCTAATGAGGAGGATGAGGAGGCCTATGATAATTGGGTGAAATACACTAAGGACTCGGTCCAAGTGTCTTGCCTCATGTTGGCAAGGATGACTCTGGATCTCGAAAAGTAGTATGAACATCATGTAGCATACGACATGATAACCAAGTTGAAGTAAACGTTCCAACAACAGGCAAGGGTAGAGCGCTTCGAAACGGTTCGAGCACTCCATGCATGTAGTATGGATGACACCCAATCTGTTTCATCTTATGTACTCAAGATGAAAAGCCACATTGATCGCCTCGAAAGTCTGAGTTGTCCTGTCTCGAAAGAGTTGGCTACGGATTTGATCCTCAACTCTTTGTCAAAAAGGTTGACAAGTTTGTCATAAAATATAACATGAACGAATGGGTCAAGAATGTAAGTGAGCTTCACTCTATGCTCAAACTACCGAGGCGGCCATGGGTAAAAAGGCTTTACCCGTTCTGACCATCAATGAAGGTGGGAACAAGAAGAGGCCTCACCCCGCAGCCAAGGAAAATGTTGCCAAGGGTAAAGGGCACATTAGGGGAAAGTGCAACGGAGTGGTAAAAGGGCCACCACCAAACCAGCAGAGAAGAAGCAAAAGGTTGCTTTGAATGACCCATGCTTTAAGTGTGGGGAGATTGGACACTAGGCAAGAAATTATCCATTCCATCTCAAAGAGTTGCAAGCTAAGAGGGATGGTTGGCAAACCTTAGGTACAATTTTCATGATTCATATTGATCTAAATTTAACACATGGGTATTGGATCCCGGATATGCAGGGGTTCAAAAGAAGTAAGGACTTCAAGAAAGGGGATGTTATCCTCTTCATAGGGAATGGGCCAAAAGTTAAAGTTATAGATTGAGGGGACTACATCTTGAAGCTTCCAAATGGTTTGGAAGCAATTTTGAAAACTGTTTTCTATGGTCCTAGTTTTAGTAGGAACATTATTTTGTTTCCCAATTAAGACATATGGTTATGTTATGACATTTAATGAAAATGAAATTCATGTTTCTTTGAATGACATCTTTCATTTTAAAGCTATTCCTTAATGGTATTTATGATTTGGTTCTTGAAAACACGTTATATTTTAGCTCATTGTACCAAACCACCACTAAGAAACTCAAATTGGATTTGAGTGATACCTATCTTTGGCATTGCCGTCATGGTCATATAAACAAGAAGCGCATACAAACACTTCAAAAGAACGGTCTTTTAAAAGCAAGTGAATAAGATTCATTTGATGAATGTGAATCTTGTTTACGAGGTAGAATGACTAAGGCACCTTTTAATGGCAAGTCCAAAAGGGCAAAAGATTTATTAGGCATCGTACATTCGGATATATGTGGTCCTTTTAAACCAATGACTAGGTACAATGAAAGATACTTCATTACCTTTACCAACGACTATAGTCGATATGGTTATGTCTACTTGTTAAGACTCAAAGATGAAGCTTTTGAAATGTTTAGAATCTTCCAAAATGAAGTAGAAAATCAACTCAACAAGAAAAAAAAATTCTCGGCACCGATAGAGGAGGTGAATACCAAGTGATGCTTTTAGAGATCATCTTAGAAGTTGTGGTACCGTCTCACATCTATCTCCTCCTGGAACACCACAACACAGTGGTGTGTCCAAGAAGCGGAATCGAACTCTATTGGATATGGTTTGATCTATGATGGCTAGAAGCTCATTACCTCTATCATTTTGGGGTTTCACTTTGCTCTCTGCAGCCGTATCTTGAATATGGCCCCAACCAAGAAAGTGGAAATGACACCTTTTGAATATGGCCCCAACCAAGAAAGTGGAAATGACACCTTTTGAAATATGGCTTGGAAGGGTTCTATCACTATCATATTTAAAGGTATGGGGTTGTGAGGCTTATGTTAAGACTCCTACCTCAAACAAACTAGAAAGCCATTCCACTAAGTGTATCTTCATTGGATATCCTATAGCTTCTATGGGATATTATTTCTATGATCCATTGGAACAAAAGGAGTTTGTTGCCAAGAAGGCTGAGTTCTTAGAAGCTAAGTTTCTTATCGAATGAACTAGCAGTAGAACAGTGGATCTTGAGGAAGATCAAGAACCACAAACCGATACATGTTTGGTTGACACTAGCACTCAACATGAGGATGTTGAGGATGATCAGATGGTTGATCAATACACACAAAACATTCACAGATCTAGTAGAATTAATAATCCACCTGAAAGATATGGATTCTTCATAGATGGATGCTATGTGGCAGATCCTGAGGAACCAACCACTTATCGTGATGCAATGTCCAATTTGGATTATGACAAATGGCTTGAAGCCATGAATGTTGAGATGCAATCCATGTATGTCAACCAAGTTTGGGATTTAGTTGTACCACCTCTTCATTCCAAGGTAGTTGGAAGTAAGTGGTTTTTCAAGAAGAAACCGATGTGCATGTAAACTTGGATACTTATAAAGCTAGACTTGTAGCAAAAGGTTTCACTCAAACTCAAGGGGTTGATTATGATGAGACCTTCTCGCCGATTGCAATGCTAAAATCTATTAGGATACTATTTGCCATAACTGCTTATTATGATTATGAGATTGGCAAGTGGATGTCAAAACCACTTTTCTAAATGGATATCTTGAGGAAGATTTCTATATGGTTCAGCTTGAAGGTTTTGTCGATCCAAAACATCCTCACAAAGTATGCAAGTTAAAGAAATCAATTTATGGATTGAAGCAAGCATCAAGAAGTTGGAATCACCATTTTGATGAAGAGATAATCAAATTTGGGTTCATCAAAAACATTGATGAAGCATGTGTATATAAGAAAGCTAGTGGGAGCATCATCACTTTCCTAGTATTGTATGTCGATGACATCCTACTATTTGGAAATGACATTCCAACCTTGGAAGGTGTTAAAACCTGGCTTGGAAGCTTTTTTTCCATCAAGGATCTTGGTGAAGCCACTAATATTTTAGGAATAAAGATCTATAGGGATAGATCAAGGTGGCTAATAGGTTTAAATCAAAGTGCATACATCGATAATATCTTGAAAAGGTTCAATATGGAAAACTCTAAGAAAGGTACGCTACCTATTCAAAGAGAAACGATATTGAGTAAGACTCAATGTCCAAGCTCAAAGGATGAGCAAGACAAAATGTTGGGAGTCCCGTATGCATCTGCTATAGGATCCATCATGTATGCATTGGTATGCACTAGGCCGGATGTGTCATGCGCTTTGAGCATGACAATCCAATACTAGCAAAATCATGGAAGCAATCACTAGATGGCTCTTAAGAACATACTTAAGTACCTAAGGAGGACCAAAGATCTGTTCCTAATCTTTGGATCTTGTAAGGAGGAACTCGTAGTAAAGGGTTACACGGATGCGAGTTTCCAAACTGATCAGGATGATTCACGATCATAATTGGGGTAAATTTTCATCTTGAATGGAGGAGCAGTCTCTTGGAAGAGCTCTAAGCAAGACGTGGTGGCATTATCAACTACAGAGTCAGAATACATCGTTGCTTCATTAGCAGCTCTGGAAGCTGCATGGTTAAAGAAATTCATTGCCGATGTAGGGGTGGTCCCTTCCATTCAGGACCCCTAGAAATTCTTTGGGACAACGAGGGTGCGATTACTCAAATCAAGGAACCCCATCAACAACAAAAGACTTGCCACATTGAACGAAGATTCAACTACATAAGGGATGAAATTGAAAAGGAAAGATATGTAACCGCAAAGTTCACACGGATCAAAACATTGCAGATCCACTCACAAAGCTCTTGAAAAGGGAAAGCATGAAAGTCATACTTGTGCCATGGGACTTCAATATTCTAGTGACTGGATTTGATCTTTAATTTTCTATTTAGTTATTGTAACCCTTTTTTACTTGAATTAATTATTTGGTTATAATAGTTCAAGTAATATTCCTATATCGCATGTTTAAAATTCATGAGTAAATCATTTACTCAGAACATCTGTAGTCATTCATACTTGTGGGAACAAGGACGAGGGTAAGACTATTACAAACTTGGATTGGTAGATATTCATATGGATTAATATAGAGCAATGTGTTGCTGCCAACGTTCATTGATATTTGTGGGATACAAATATTAGATTGACCCGCTTCTCAAATATTACTATATGGAATCTTCTTGATTGATCATAAGTAAATATGAGTAAAGGCAAACATCATTTGGTATCCTCTGACCTGAGATACATATTGGGTCTTGATATTTACCAAATATTATACTTTGACTTAGTTCTTCGCTGTTCTGAAACATGGCAGTACATAAGTCTGAGTTCAGGTATAATACAAGGTAGTTGTTAGAGATGTATGTAGTGAAGATGGGATTTGTCCCTCTTATTCATTGAGAGTAAGATGTCTAAGGTCTGATAAAGTTAAATCAATAGTGAATGATCATTCCGCGTCTCAAAGATTTAACATGACATGTGTGACAAATGGATAGATAATTGATTCACCTAAATATTTCGAGTAAGGTACTTGAAGGGGATGATGTTATTGAATGGTACTTAGTCATATGTGTTAAGGGTAGTAAACCGTTGTTAGGCGGTATTTACTGCTTGCGTCAATCTTCTATGAATCTTGTGCAAGTGGGAGATTGTTGGAACTTGTATGCCCAAGACACATATAAGACTGATGTGGTTAGTACGTTATGATCTAAGTCGAGTCATACCCAATAATAAGCTAAACAAACGCCAATAAATATTTATTTGTTGATGAGATCATACAAATAAATATTGACACCAAACTACAAAATGGGTTTTCTAAAACTTTTCTTTTGTAAATGAAGAACATTTTGTAGATAATTTGTTCATGAGAAATTATTTCTTTCATTATTTAAGTGAGTTAAATAATAAGAAATACAAGTGTGTAAATGTTATAAAATTAAAAGAGGTTTTAATTTTATAAACTTATGGGTTAAGAGTGTAATGTTTTATAAAATTAAGTTTAGGAGGGAGCCCTTTTGAATCTTTATTTTCAGCCGCCCCATGTGGGGTTCTTGGGTTCCTTTAGTCTTGTTAAAATACAAGACTTTCACCATTCTTGCACTCTTCTCTTTAGCACACTCTCGCACACACATGCAAAGAACCCTTCTCTCTTCTTCCTTGGCTGAAAATTTTGAAATTCTTGACTGAACTTGAAGAACTTCTTGGCTGAACTTGAAGAAGTCCTTGGCTGATTTTTGGGTTGTTCAAGAAGGAGTTGGGTCTTGGTGTTCTATTACCTAACAAGTTAGGTGTTTGCTAAGCCTTGTGGGTATACAAGCTTGAGGACTCCCATTCTAGAGGCTAGAAATTCAAGAGCATCATCTTCTTCTTCTCATCCTTACTACAACTTCTTGTTCTTGAAACGTAGTTTCAAGAACACCCTATGGTTGAATTTTCATTTTTGATAGCACTTCATTTCACATATATATATGATCTTTGTTCTTGGGTTTTGTTTTTTGTTTAAAATGGTTCATTTTTCAGATTGTTAACAACATGTTTAAATCCTAATATCCGCTGCGTTTTATAGTTTAAATGGTTAAACTAGCTTTGATAACTTGTTACAAACCCAACAAAGGCATCTAGAGCGGTTTTGTGGAATACTTGCTTCAAAAGTTCTTGAAAAGTTAGTTTTCATGGACTTTTTCAACTCATTAGGGGCTGTTTTTTTATGGATAATTTAATCCCTTACGTTTCAAGGTTTTATCTTACATCCTTTAGTATAAACTTTCAAAGATTAACATCAAATGGTTGACTGTTTTGTTTGGACAAAACCCAAAGTTTTGGTTCATGTTGGCCAGAAATTAAGGTTATAAAAAGGGGTTCATTGTTGTTCTTGGATTTTGTATATGTTACATATTTTGGTGCATAGCATAGCCTTGACCTTATGTGTTTTGGATTTGGTTGATTGTGATTTTGTCATGTTGGTTTTGATTCTTGAAAGGGTTGTAATATTTGTGTATATATTTTGGTTGTAATTTATTTATTCATTGGTTATGTAATAAATAGATTACGTGCATTTCTTTTATTACAAAAATTGTATTAGGATATGGTTTTGTAAAAGAAGATGCACAAGATGAAGACCCAAAAGTAAGGACACAAAAGACATGGACACTTGGAGCATGTGGATGTGCATTCATGTGGGGGTTCATGGACACATATGATGTGTCATTGTTAACCCTTAGGAGAGACCTTATGACAACACTTGTATTGGCAAATAAGTATAGTAAACATAGTGGCTATGGTTATGCATTAATGTTTGTATGATTTGCTTGTTTGGTTGTTTGTTGTATGGTTATTGTTTGATATTTGGATATGCATAACAAACTCATTAACAAACTTAACAAGCTGAAAACTAATGGTTCTTTATCATTAAGTGTTAATAAAAGGTTATTAAAAGGATTAATGATTTTAATAAAAGGGGTTTTGTTAAAAGTGAACCATAGGGTACCTTGTATTTGAAAGCATGCAAATATAAGGTACATAGAGTTTTCTAGACTAGTATTATGAAAACTTTAAATTTATTTACAAACAAGCTTAACACCATCCTTTTGCACAACACTTGTGTCACTTGGAAACTCTTAATGGGATAAAGGTCACCTAACCATTTTAAGGGAACTTGTGATTTGAGGTGGGGATACCATATTTGTGGGATATAGGTCACCTGACCACTTTTGTTGGAAAACCCACATGTATGTGTAAGTAGGGTAACTTGATTTGCAAACCATGTTTAATGGATCACCTAAAATGTGGTTTACAAAGGTGTTGCTGAGATAAACGTGCCGACCACACATATGATGTTTAAGTCGATCCCATACCTTAGAAGTTGCAAAGGGTTGCAATTGTCAAAATGTTGACTACCTTGTTAATTTAAATAATGGGATAAAGGTCACCTAACCACTATTTAAATGTAACATTAGATTCTAGAATTTTAAAACAGTGTAAGGCACTTTAAATGGATTTAGTTATTAAAATATGAACAATATTGAAAATACTAAAATTGAACTTTGCTTTATTTAGTAGATGCCCACCAACAATAATGAAAATAATGACATCCCGTCCGCTCACCCACTATCATTAAGAACCATTCTCCAAAAGGAGCGTCTAAATCATAATAACTTTATAGATTGGTTTCAAAACTTGAGTATTGTTCTCAAGCAAGAGAAACGATCGTATATTTTAGACGATCCAATTCCCGGTCACCTAATAAGGAGGATGAGGAGGCCTATAATAATTGGGTGAAATACACTGAGGACTCGGTCCAAGTGTCTTGCCTCATGTTGGCAAGAATGACTCCGGATCTCCAAAAGGAGTATGAACATCATCGAGCATAGGACATGATAATCCAGTTGAAAAAATGTTCCAACAACAAGCAAGGGTAGAGCGCTACGAAATAGTTCGAGCACTCCATGCATGTCGCATGGATGACACACAAACTGTTTCATCTTATGTACTTAAGGTGAAAAGCCACATTGATCGCCTCCAAAGGCTGAATTGTCCCGTCTCGAAAGAGTTGGCTACGGATTTGATCCTCAACTCTTTGTCAAAAGGTTTGACAACTTTGTCATGAATTATAACATGAACGGATGGGACAAGTACATAAGTGAGATTCACTCTATGCTCAAAACTACCAAGGCGGCCATGGGTAAAAAGTCTTTACATGTTCTTATCATCAATGAAGGTGGGAACAAGAAGAGCCCTGACCCCGCACCCAGGCAAATGTTGTAAAGGGCACAATAGGGGAAAGGGAAAGGGAGTGGTAAGAGTGCCACCACCAAAACCAGTGGAGAAGAAGCAAATGGTTGCTTTGAATGACCCATGCTATAAGTATGGGGAGATTGGACATTGGGCAAGAAATTGTGTATTCCATCTCAAAGAGTTGCAAGCTATGAGGGATGCCAGGCAAACCTTAGGTACAATTTTCATGATTCATATTGATCTAAATTTAATACCCTTTAATACATGGGTATTGGATACCGGATGTGGAACTCACATTTGCAACTTATTGTAGGGGTTCAAAAGAAGTAAGGACTTCAAGAAAGGGGATGTTAGCCTCTACTGGGTAATGGGGCAAAATTTCTAGTTGAAGACCGAGGGGACTACATCTTGAAGCTTCCAAATGGTTTGGAAGCAATTTTGAAAAATGTTTTGTACGCATAGAGTGAAGCTCACTTATGTTCTTGTCCTACCCGTTCATGTTATAATTGTTGGGTTATTGGACCATTATCAAAGTTGTTTAACCATTTAAACATGAAAAACGCAGCGGAATCAAACCTTAACATAATGTTATGTAAACTGAAAATTATGGCTTATAACTAACCAATAACAAACCCAAGAACATAGGATCAAATATATGTGTATGAACTAGCTATCAAGAAGAAATAACAACCAAAAACAACACATACAAACTACCTTTGTAGAGCTGCTGAAAAACGTGAAAATGATGAAGAGAATGAGTTTCTTGAACGACCAAAACACCAAGGAGAGGTGTCCTCAAGCTTCCATACCCATAAGCATCAAGAAAACACATTGTTGCTAGGATTTGTACACCAAGAATTGACCAAAACCTTGCTGAAAAGCCTCTTTTCAGCCGTGATTTTTCTTCACCGTTTTAGAGAATTTGGTCCTTGTGATTCTTGCATGTATGTGAGAGTGAGAGGTTGAGTGTGGGACATTCAAGAGTGCCTTGTTCCAAGACACAAAAGTAACCAAAACCCCATAAAGGGGGCGGCCAAAATGGTCTTTGAAATGGGGTTTCCCCCTAAAACTTTTATAAAATGGAAGGTTTACAAGTTATTTTATGAGTTATGTAATTAACCTATTAATTATATAACTCTTACACTCTCTTATTATTTGATGTTATTTGACCAAATTAAAATTTTACAAATAATACTCATGAACAAAATATCCTTATAAGTTGTTCCATCTTATATGCAATTTATTTAGAAAACTCATTTTCTAAATTGGTGTAATTATTTAATTGTATGATATCATCAATAAAATATTTATATTGGTGTTTGCTAAGCTTGTTATTGGGTATGACCCGACTTGGATTATAACTTACTAACCACATCAATGTTCTATGTGTCTTGGGCATAAAGAATCCAACAATCTCCCACTTGCACAAGATTCATAGTAGATTCATGCAAGTAGTAAACACCGCCTAACAACGGTTACTACCCGTAATACGCATGACTAAAAGCCGTTCAATAACATCATCCCCTTCAAGTATCCAACTTGAAAGGATTTAGGGGAATTACTCATTTATCCTTTTGTTACAGATGTCATGTTAAATCCTAGGACACCAAATGATCATTACTTGTTGATTTAACTTAGTCAGGCCTTAGAAATATTTCCCTCAATTAATAAAAGAAAAAAATTCCATCTTGACTACATACGTTTCTCACAATCACCTCATGTCACACTTAAACATAGCCTTATGTACAGCCCACTATTTCAGAGCAGTGAAGAACTAGCTCAAGGTATAACATATTGGTGAATATCGAAACCCAATATGTATCTCAGGTTGGAGGATACCAAATGATTTCCCCTTTACTCAAATTTACAGGATGATCAATCAAGAAGATTCCATGTAGTGAAATTTGAGACGCGGGTCAGTCCAATATTCGTATCCCACAAATATCTATGAACTTAGACAACAACCAATTGCTCTATATTCATGCCTTATGAATATCCACCAATCCATGTTCATAATGGTCTTACGTTCATATTTGTTCCCACAAACATGACCAACTACAGAAATTTACAATAATAAACATATTCATGGATGTATACATGCTAAAGGGAACATAACTCAGAATATCACAAATATATGAAAGAGTTAAATATTACATTGTTCCAAACTTTGAAATACTAAACTAATCAATCCCAATCACTAGAATATTGAAGTCCTAAGGCACAAGTATGACTTTCATGCTTTGCCCTTTTCAAGGAGCTTCGTGAGTGAATTCGTAATGTTTTGATCGGTGTGAACTTTATGAATACATATCCTTCCCTTTTCAACTTTATCCCTTATGTAGTTGAATCTCCGCTCAATGTGTCTAGTCTTTTGATATGCAGGGGTTCCTTGATTTATGCAATCGCACCCTGATCATCATAAAGATTTCTAGGGGTGTCGAATGGCAGAGACCACCCTAAGATGGGCGATAAATTTCTTTATCTATGCAACTTCCTGAGCTGCTAATGAGGCGGCTATGTATTCAGATTTTGTAGTGGACAATGCTACCCCATTCATAATGAAGACATACCCCGATTGTGATGGATAATCATATCGATTAGTTTGGAAACTTGCATCCATGTAACCTTTACAACAAGTTCCTCTTCATGAGATTCGTATATTAGAAACATATCCTTAGTCCTCCTAAGTATTTCATATACATTTAACAGCCATCCAATGGCTATTACCTGGACTCTACTGATATCTACTTGCATGCCTAAAGCGCATGACACGTCCGGTCTAGTGCATATCATCGCATACATGATGGATCCTATAGCAGACGCATATGGTATGTCCTTCATTCGATCTTGCTCATCCTTTGAGCTTGACATTGAGATGTACTCAATATTGTCCCTCTTTGAATAGGTACCATACCTTTCTTATAGTTTTCCATCTTGAACCTCTTCAAGATTTTATCAATATATTCACTTTGGTTTAGACCTATCAACTGCCTTGGTCTATCCCTATAAACTTTATCCCCAAAATATGGGCGGCTTCACCAAGATCTTTTATGGAAAAACAACTTCCAAGCTAGGTTTTTACACCTTCCATGGTTGGAATATCATTTCCAAAAGGTAGTATGCCATCAACATACAATACGAAGAATATAATTATGCTCCCACTAGCCTTCTTATTTACACAAGCCTTGTCAGCGTTCTTGATGAACCAAATTTCTGGATCTCTTCATTAAAATGTTGATTCCAACTTCTCGATGCTTGTTTCAGTCCATAGATTGATCTCTTTAACTTGCATAGTTTAATAGGATGTTGTGGATCGACAAAACCATCAGGCTGAACCATATGGACAGTCTCTTTGAGATGTCCATTAAGAAAAGCAGTTTTGACATCCATCTGCCAAATCTCATAGTCATAATATGCAGCTATGGCAAATAATATCCTAATTTACTTAAGCATTGCCATGGACGAGAATGTTTCATCATAATCAACCACTTGAGTTTGAGTGAAACCTGTTGCTACAAATCTTTCTTTATTAGTATCACAGTTTCCATGCATATATGTTTTCTTCTTGAAAACCCACTTGCATCCAACTGGTTTGGAGTTAAGTGGAGGGTCAACCAATTCCCAAAATTGGTTGTCATACATGGATTGAATCTTAATGTTCATGGCTTCTAGCCATTTGTCACAATCCGAATTGGACATTGCATCATGTGTGTAGTCAGCTTATCAAAGTCAACCACATAGCATCCATTCATGAAAAATCCATATCTTTCAGGTGGAATGCTAACTCTACTAGATATGCGAACGTTTTGTGTGTATTGATCAACCTCTTGATCATCATCAACAAGCTCTTGTTGATTGCTAGTGTCAGCCAAACATGTATGGGCTTATGGATCTTGATCCTCACAGATTCCACTGTTCTATACGCTATTCCTTCCATAAGGAACTTAGCTTCCAAGAACTCTGCCTTTCGAGCAATAAATACTTTTTGCTCAGTTGGATCAAAGAAGTAGTATCCTATACAGTCTTTGGGATATCCAACAAATATACACTTAGTGGATCGACTTTCCAACTTGTTACGGTTTTTTAGCTTAACATAAGTTTCACAAACCCACACTTTTAAATATGATAGCGATGGAACTCTTCCATGCCATATTTCAAAAGGTATCGAATCCACTTTCTTGGTCGGGGCCATATTCAAGATACAAGCCGTGGAGAGCAATGCGAAACCCCCAAAATGATATAGGTGGTGAGCTTACAGCCATCATAGATCGAACTATATCCAATAGGGTTGGTTTCTCCTTTCGGACACACCATTATGTTGTGGTGTTCCGGGTGGAGTAAGTTGTGAGACAATCCCATAACTTCTTGGATGATCCTAAAAAGCCTCACTTAGGCATTCACCTCCCCTATCTGAACGAAGAACTTTGATAGTCTTATTGTGTTGATTTTCTACTTCATTCTTGATGATTTTGAACATTTCAAAAGCTTCATATTTCTGTCTCATGAAGTACACATAACCATAGCGACTGTAATCGTCAGTAAAAGTAATGAAGTATCTTACACCATTTCTTGTCATTGTCTTAAAAGGACCACATAAATCCGAATGTATGATTCCCAATAAGTCTTTTGCCCTCTCATTAGTACCACAAAGGGTGACTTGGTCATCTTACCTTGTAAAAAAGATTCACACTTATCAAATGAACCAATTTCATTTGTTTTCAAAAGACCATTCTTTTAAAGTGTTTGAATTCGATTCTTGTTTATGTGACCAAGACGACAATGCCAAAGAAAGAATGACTTAAACCCATTTTATGTTTCTTGTGCTTGATTGGTATAATGATTATCAAAGGATGAATTGTCATGAACCAGTTCATAGTTCCCATTAAAAGGCATAGCCTTGAATAAATACATCATCCATACAAACATAAATACCATTGTTAACAAACTTCAATTCATAACAACATTGTTTTAAAAGGGAAACATAAATTATGTTCCTAGTCAAACTAGGAGCGTACAAAATGTTCATAAGAACAACTTCCAAACCATTTGAAACTTTCAAAATATGGTCTCCTTGGCCTTCGACATCAACTTTTGCTCCGTTGCCCATGTAGAGACTTATGTCTCCCTTCTTGAAGTGCTTATTTCTTTTGAACCATACAACAAATTGCAGATATGAGTTCCACATCCGTAGCCAATATCCATGTGTTTGAAGAAATAACATTTAAACCAATATGAATCCTGAAAGTTGTAACTGAGGTTTGCCCAGCATCCCTCTTGTGTCTCAACTCTTTGAGATAGGTTGGACAATTCCATTTCCAATGTCCTATCTCACCACACTCAAAGGATGGATCGTTCTCCGTTACCTTAGGCTTCTTAAGCTTAGGCTTTGGAGGTTCCGCTTTAGCCTTCCCGTTCCCTTTGCTTTTTATGTACCCCTTTCCTTTGGCAACATTTGCCTTGGGATCGGGGAATAGCCTTTTCTTATTCATTCCCTCATTGATGGAGAGAACTGGTAGAACCTTTCTACCTGCATGTTCGGTTTGGGTTCACTTAACACTTTGTTTTTCTCTCAAACTCACTTGAACAACACTAAGATGAAGATAGAGTCAATAAGAGTTGATCACAATATTATAAGTAATAAAGAACACAGAAAGTAATTTTCAAGGTACTTGCATATATGCTTTTCAACTCAAATATTACAAGACTCTTACAAGCTTATCTTTTCGACTTACAATGAGAAACTATATATAATACTACCTACTACCGGATATACTTTGATATTAGCTGGGATCCAATAACTAAAGCCTATACTACAAGACTATAGTTTATGGTATCTCAGATAAAGTCTTATCTAAGATATGGTAGTCAGGAAATGTCCCTGAGTTACCTTTTGTCACCAACTAAAGCTGGTAACATGTACTATCATAAAAGGTAAACAATGGAATAAAGTATGGTCAACTGCATGGCTTTTTGAGAAAATGCCATACAGTATTAGAGGTCTGTAGCGGAATGTTAGAGACCATACTTATGTCCACTGGTTCATAGCAGTGTCTTCCGAAGGTTAAATGGGTTGAGAAGAACAAGTACTTCCAAAGCCACTTATACTTCGGAAGAGGCTGCTTTTTCTGAGACTTGGGAACTTCTTCTTTTTTTCATAATTTGGAAGTAGTCATCTGGTAGTTCTTCTAAGACTTGATCTTCGGAAGCATGCTCTTGACTTCGGAAGTAGAGTTCTGTCTTCGGAAGCTGATCTTTCACTTTATCTTCGGAAAACTGTAACACCCTGAAATTTCTACTTAAACGGAAGGAAAAGAAAAGTAAATAGAAAGAATGGAAATTGTGCACAAATGGAAGGGGATAAAGTGTAGAAAATACAAATCTTTTTATTTTAAGATATTTAGGGCATGGTCGCCCATATCAAGCAGAAAGCTGCTTGATCTCGGATGAAGAAGAAGAGAGAGAGAGCTCGGTTCTAGAGAGAGAAAGAGGAAGAAGAAGCTGAAAAAGTGTTTACTTTCGGGATTCAAAGAGCTGAAACGAAGGTGGGACTCAAATAGGAAGTGTGTTGCCCAAAGGCTGCTCAAGGTGAGTTTCTAGAACCCTTCTTTTACTGATTTTTTACTTGTTTGGGGCTATTATGCATACCAAGTGATGTTTTCAAGTAAAACCATGGATTTACAGCTTTATGTTCGGATGTTGTATGTGCGTATGTATGCTATAGTGTTGATTGTGGGTTAGAGATGATGTTTATCATGCTTAGATGGCCTTAGTATGTTAGATCTATGTTTGGGTATGCTTAGAATGAGAATCGAGTGAAATTGGTGGCATAGAAAAGATTTCAGAATGTCTGACGAACATGAACAGTGGTTCATGCGCCCAAACAATTGTCCATGTGTCGAGCATGAGTGGCCAGACGCCTGTGTTGGCCATGCGCCTAAGGGTGGGTCATGCACCTAAATAGTGGCCCATGCGCCCAGCATGTTGGCCCATGCGTCTAAGTATTGGCCATGCGCCCAAGTGTTGGCTATGCGCCTAAATAGTGCCCATGTGCCCAGGTGGAGAAAAGTCTAAGTGTGGACCATGCGCCTAAATAGTGCCCATGCGTCCCAGGGATTGAAACGGCTAAGTATTGGCCATGCGCCTAAGCAGTGCCTATGCGCCCAAGTACTTTAAATGACTAAGTGTTGGTGATGCGCCTGAACAGGGCAGAAACGCCCAATAGTGCCCTTGCGCCCAAACTGTTTCATACTTACAATTTTATGCTCATGCGCCTAGAAGGACCCATGCGCCCACTTTGGACGTGAGGTTTTCTAAGTGGTTTTTAAGGGGTATTATGGAGATATATGCCTGGTTAGGATGTGATGGCTTGTTTGTTGTGTGTTATGCATGTATGGTGTGCGTGTATTGGTGATGATGTATGTTTATGTTTATGTGTGTTCCTTATTATGTATGTATGTCTTCCCTTGGCTTTGCGTTGAACGTTAATAAATGTAATGAAAGTATTATGTAACGTAAAGTGGAAGATAATGAAAAGAGGAACGTAATGAATGAATGCATACATGAATAAATGAATGAATGAACGAATGAAAGGCTTGCAAGCATATGTATGAGGTGAGCGACTCTGTGTTGCAACAGACTCGAAAGAGGTCCTTGTCGCGTATGCCGGCAGTGTGTCAGTCTTCGAACATAAGTCGGGGGTTTGTGTGTCAGGCCCCGGCATAGTATAAGTCTTCGGACATGAGTCGGGGGTATTGCATGATACAGGATACAGATTGCGTACTCCGGTACTATGTCAGTCTTCGGACCTGAGTTGGGGGTTTGTGAGCAGGCCCCGGCACAGTATCAGTCTTCGGACATGAGTCCGGAGTATTGCATTTGACGAATGTGATGGATTTTGAGATCCGTGTTGCGTATCCTAGTACTGTGTCATTCTTTAGACATGAGTCGGGGGTTTGTTTGTCAGACCCCAGCACAGTATCAGTCTTCAGACATGAGTCTGGGATATTTCATGAGACGAGATAATGAGGTGAGCGACTCTGTGTTGCAACATACTTGGATGGAGTTCAATCCGTGTGATGGACTCATATGGGATCTTTGTCGCGTATCACGGTGCTCTGTCAGTCTTCAGACATGAGTCGGGGGTGTGTGACCAGGCCCCGACACAGCATCAGTCTTCGGACATGAGATATGCAAGAGACAAGATTCGAGTACTAAAGAGTAATGAACGAAAGATAATGTATGAAAGAACGAATGTATGAATGAACGTAAATGAATTATCGTAATAAAGTACTAAACCGGATCCTTGTCAGTCGACCGCAGTAATCGTGGCTGAGTGCCACGAAGAGAGTAAGGTCTGATCGGATCTAGAAAGAGAAGTGGACGATAATGTAATACGTTGAATGAACAAAGTTAATGAACGTAATGATAAAGATATTAATGATATTATCTTTATGTACGTATGATACAGACCACGAATGGTTGTATAGTATAGTACGTTTTGAAAGAACGGTTTTAACAGAAAAGTATGTTTTATTATAAAACTAAAACTCACTCAGCGTCGTTGACTTTTGTATGCATGATAGTTGGCAGGTATATGTTGATGCTGAGGAGTTGCAGGCATGGATGCATAAGCTACTGGGAGCATTTTGAGGCTGGCATCTGTATTTGACATGTCTTGTATTTTTGAGATGAAAACTAATGTTGTAATGACATGTTTTAGTTATAAATGAAGATTTAAATTCCGCTGCAAAATTAATGTATGTTTTCTAATGTTTTATGTGCGATGAACCACCGGTTGTAAGCGTCCTGGGAATGGGACCTTACAAGAACTCTACAACATTCGGAAGTTCCATGCTAAGCTTCAGAAGCCTTTGCATGTAGCACCAAGATTATCTAAGTGATTTGGTTTTGGTTGCACCAGCCTTCTTCTTGATCCAACAAACTCCCCCGAGGCTCATAGTACAAAACCTCACTTGTTTCTGCTTCTCAAAACTTTCAGCACCAAGGAGAGTAGATATTTATTTGTTTCCTTGTTCTTCCGTGATATGGTGCTGAAAAGTTTGTACAAATCCTTGGTAGACAGGATGTCCAATCTGTCACCTTGGATGATGTGTACCCTCTGTTGTTGCCCTCTAAAAAGAGTTAGTTGATGGGAATTGTAATCATATTCCCATCTGACTATAGGTTCCAATTCCAGACCCTCTACCATCTGTAGAAAGGCAGCACCGTTGGTAGGAGGTCTTTCCTTGTCTTCATGTCTTCTCAACCACAACTCTTCTTCAATCTTGGCTTTTGCAGTTAGCTCGGCTAGATGAAGACCGTTGAGATGATTTCCGATGAGTGCAACAACTTTAGAGTTGGAGGGGTTGCAGAATGGCTTTTTTGCTAACTCAACAATATCAAATATGCTGGAGTGTAACAGAGAGGTTCCATTAAGTCTGTTGACTTCGCCATTCTCCCTTTCCACAACGAGTTTCCTTCTAAATTTGTTCTTTTCATCATTCAGTGAATCTGAGTTGAGGTCTAGAAGTCTAGCTACCTGGTCCAATGTTCCTCTAGGCAAATCAATGAATTAAACTCTTATAAGGGAACATGAAGACCCATCAACATACGTGATATTGACAGAGTCTTCCTCATATGAGACTTCGCTCAAAGTTGTGCAGTTGGTGAGCTTTGTCTTCATTACCTTGAACTCCTCAAGAGAGAGATGTTAAGAAGGCTGAGGGGATGATTGTTAGGTAGGTTGTGGTTTAGAGGTTTTGGGAAGATTTTTGGTTGAAGGATGGGAAGTTTAGGTGGTTGAGGTGATGAAATAGGTGAGGGTAGGGATGTGGGTTCATGGGTGAAGGGCTCAGTATTGATGGTGAAGGGTAAGGGTGAGCGATCAGGTTGTGGTTGAGTAGTTGTAGTGACGGTCATCCCCTTTACCCATCTATACATCTCTTTTCACCTTCCCAAGCAGATGTCAACCTTGATTTTGATGACAATCCGTTGGTGTGTCCTCTCTGACATGGGACCCACCGGCCTTCCAGAGAAGCCATGACCCATAGATAGTACTTCATCCAGGCCTTCTCACTCAGCTTCCAAGTTGCAGTGGTCTTTGCTTCTTCCTCCTTCTTCCTTTCCTTTAGCTTTTCTCTTGCAGCCTTTCTTTTCTCTTTCTCCATTTGATCCTGCTCTTTGTTGTTGAGCCAAGGATTGTTTCATTGTTGTGTGGAGAGAGTTCTTGAAGATTGAAGCCAGTGGAGATTAGGAACTCTATCCTATCTCTCCTCTGTTGCAAGTCAGCCTCTTTCTATTCTTCTTCTTTCTCTTTCTCTAAGGCCAACCTGGCTGCTTCTGTGTTGTTTCTCATGTTGCAGTCTGGTTGCCTTTTCCAGTTTCACCAACTCCTCTAGTGGTAGCCAGAGTGTTTCTTCATCGGCAGCTCCCAATTGGATGAGCTGATCTATTATCTTTTCTCTCCTTTTGTTGTTTATAGCTTCCTGGTTGGCTGCAGTTGCTTTTGTACTACGAGCTAGCAAGTTCTTAGTTTGTAGTCTTCCTTTCTTCTTTAGCTTCTCAATCTTCTCCTCTTCTTGAAGCTTTTCCACAGTCATCTTCCTTTTCCCTTTGTTATCTTTTGAAGAGCCTGACTGTGGTGGTTCTTGGAGAGTGGATTCTGAATTTGAGAGAGGCAGAAAGGGTGTTTGGGATAAAGGTAGATTAAGAAAGTCCTCATTATTCACCTCAGATACCATTTCTAGGATTGCATCTATGATAATCAGTTCATCGGACATCTTGAACAGTCCTTCCGCAGCTTCCATTTCAGCTTCGGAAGATTCAGCTTGTTCTTTCGAGGCTTTAACTTCAGCTTCGGAAGTTTGAGGAAATGCAAATACTGTCCTGGTTGTTTCAGTTGCTAGGCCATCAGTCCCCATTTCCCCTTCGAAATGAATCTTAGGTTCCATGTGGACCTTAGGTTGACCAACTTCTTCCACAGTGGTAGAAGGTGCATTAAGCCTCTAAAGCTCTTTAGCTCCGAAGCAAAATCATTGTAGCATCTGGGCTTGGCTGATCAGTAGAGGATCTCAACAGAAACTTGGTGAAGAGTCTGTAGAGATCTTTGAGCATCTTTTGGTCGATTTGAAGTACAACTTTAGATGGGTCAGACGAAGTGATGACAGGAGTAGAAGATGTTGAAGTTGAAGTATGAATCTGTAGGTCCTCAAGTGTTTGTCTCTGAACATTCTCCCCCTTATTGGTTGCATCATCTTAAGAGCTAGATGAGCTGGAGGAAGAAGTCAATGAAACCTGAACATGTATGTGCCTAACAGATCTCTCGGCCTGTTTCTTAGCTAGTTAAGCCTTGAGATTGTCACTCTCAAGTTGTTGAGTGGCGGACCTTTCTTCTAAAGTCCTAACCAAGGATTCAAGGTTTGAGACTTTAGACAGAGGGTATTTATGAGGAGTTGCATGCTTCCCTCATCTTCGTTTGAAGAGTCACGGGGAGATGATGTAACATACCTAGTATGTTCAGCCTCACAACCAGATGTTGTTTCTTGGCACCCTGGTTTCCCTTGCTGAATAATGTCTCTTTTAGAGTCATCAAATGGCATGGTTGCCACAGATTCAATCTCAGATATGTTACCACTGTCCACAGGGTCGATTGAGGCACCTTCTGTAGTGGGAGCTGAATTTGTATGAGTCCCCTCCATATTAGTGGGACTCAACTCAGTTGTGGGTTGCTGCTGGGGGCTAGAGATAAGGGATCTCTCTGGGCTCTGTTGATCTTGGATCGGGTATTGAAGATCAATTTCATTGTCATGGAGAGATGTTATCTCTTCATCAGTTTTAAAAAGAAGGTCAGTGAAGGATAGGGATGTTAAGCCTACTGACCCAGGACCTTGGTCAATGTCTACAGGCATTGAGCCTTTGGTGGGGCCGTCTGTTGTTGGCTGCTCAGAAGAGTGTAAATACTCATCTTGAGGGCTGTTGGTTTGGTTGTCGGGCTCATGGTTTGAGACGGAGGAGACTCAAAACCCAATTGAGGTCGAATGAGAAGGATGGTGAGACCTCATACTGAGTGGGAGCCCATGTTTCCACGTTAGTCTTTTGGGTTGAACAAGAGGTGCTTGCTCAATCAGAGTAGATTGAACAAGGGTTCGTTTAGGGCATCTCTGTAATGTGATGGTGATTGGTAGAGAACACAGTGTTGGCATTGTGGAGGTGGTTGCTGGTGTGTGTTCATCACCTTTGGGGTGAATATGGATGTCACCGGGAGCTATGCGCTCAATTATACCTAGAAGTACAGAAGTGTACCTTTCAATGAACTTGGTGGACACCTTCTTCAAAGTCTGGAAGATGGTAGGCCTCATGTGAGGGAAATTCAGAGCAGCTGCACAGACAAGTGTACTCTATTCCAACTCACAGTTGATTATGTGTTGAATGAATCGGGGATACATAAAGAATGTCTCCCTTTAAAGATTCCAAATGAGATTGGTGAACACAAATCTTGAGTAATTGAAGCAGAGACCTCTCACCAATCCATGATCTAAGCATCCTAGTTCATACAGGATTTGATCCCATCCCCCAGATTTGTTGCACAGACAATGGAGAACAACATGCAGGAGGAACTTCCAGTTGTAAGAGAAGTGTACTTGTAGACTGTCGACCTGCTCACGTCTCCACCATATCCCATGAGGATATCGGTGTTGTCTAAATCGTCTTTGGGGAATTCCGTAGGAGCTCCTTCATCATGAAGCTCGAGATGCTCCCTGATAAGTTGTTCAGTAATGACCAACTCTTTTCCACAAATGCCGGACCTTAGTACACGAATCCCATTTAGGGTTTCGACTTGACCATTTTCCCAACATTCGGCCATTTGATTGGAGTAAATAGTGGGGTTAACGGTAAGGGTTGTGTAGTAGATGATTGGGTGAGAAAGCAGATGATTTCAGAGAAGTCAGCAATGACCAACTCTTGTCCACAATGTTGGGCCTTAGTACACGAATCCTATTTAGGTTTTGACTTGACCATTTTCCCAAAATAATCAAGAAGTACGACTTGGTTGTGCTGAGGATTGAGTGCCATTTGAGAAAGGTGAATGAGGATGAATCTGAGCTTGGGTAAAGTTGGAGTGGAGAAAATCACAAGGGCAGTAAAAATTGCAAGTAAAAAATGAAAGTGAATAGTCGGATTATTTAAAAGAGGGTGGAAAGACGGTAATGGAGGTTAGGATAAGGTGATGTGATGTTTAAGTGGGAGATTTGATGGGGGTGATAAGGTTAAAATCAGTTAAATAATCAGACATCATTAACAAGATCTTTGCTTTTTACAGTGTGGGCCCAAATGATTTCTGTTACACAGTAAAATCTCTCTCTAAAGTGAAAATCATTTCCGAAGGTAATTTGTCTTCCGAAGGCAATTGTTACTTCCGAAGGTAAAAGTTACCACCGAGGGTAAAAATTGCTTTCCAAAGGGAGAGATTCTGTAGGCTTCGGAAGTAGATCTGATAGTTAATCAATCGCTTCTTTCGAGGCTAAAAGCTCTTCCGAGAAGAAAATTATCCTTGAAGCAATTTTTCTTCGGAAGAACTGTGAAGTATCTTCCGAAGGTTAATTTCTCTTTGGAAGGAATTTATACTTAAATTTTTCAAGAGATGTTTTGTAACAGGGCTTAAATTGTATTGACATAAGACATTACATGTTAAAGGTTTTTCAAAACAGGTAGGCTAATCAATGTTTATCATCCCAATAGTTATGATGAGATACTTGAATCTTTGTTCATCAAAAGCTTTGGTGAACAAGTCAGCATATTGTTCATTTGAGTCAACTTTGATTAGCTTAATCAGATTTTTCTCATGAATCTCTAATGAAATGGTACCTCATGTCAATATGCTTTGTCTTGGAGTGCTTCACTGGATTTTCAGTAATGGAAATAGCACTATTGTTGTCAATATGGATAGGAGTACTCATAAATTCGAATCCATAGTCTAACATCTGATTCTGAATCCATAGCATTGAGCACAGCAGCTAGCAGTGACAATGTATTCAGCTAAGCAGTTGATGTAGAGACACATGATTGGTTCTTGCATTGCCATGAGATGATCCTTCCTCCAAAAATTGACATCCTCCTGATGTGGATTTCTTGTCAATGTTGCAACCGCTATAGTCATCACTATCAGAGTATCTATAGAGATTGAAATTCTTGTTTTTGGGATACTAGAGACCTAGTTTGGGTGCTCCTTTGAGGTATCTGAGGATTCTCTTAACAGCAGCTAGATGAGACTCCTTTGGAGTAGCGTGATATGTTGCACAGATACAGGTAGCAAACATGATATCAGGCCTACTGGTTGTGAGATACATTAGAGAACCAATGATTGCCTTATAGTAATGTTGATCGTATCCTCCCCCTCAAGGTGAGGACAAAGATTGTGGTTTCCGGGTATGGGTGTCTTGGTAGATTACAATCTTTCATCTCAAATGTTTCTAAGATGTTAGGATCAGTGATCTACGTTCGATTGATTAGAGAGTATAGCAGCGGAATTTTAACAAAAAACTAAGTGTTATCAGTTTCTATAACTACTGAAAAACATAAAACTACTGAAACTACAACGACTGAAGAACAAGCTCTTCAGTCGTTTTACAAAACTACTGAAAGTAAAAACAAAAACTACTGATATCACAACTACTGAAGAAGTACTCTTCAGCTGTTGTGACAAACTACTGAAACTTCAGTACTTGGTCTTCAGACTTGAACTTTAGATGTTTCATCAACTGATGACTTCAATAGATATCATCAGCTGATGTCTTCAGTCTTTGTCTTCAGACTTTGTACATCAGTTGTTGATCTTCAGCACTTGTAGACTCTTCAGCTGTTGTACTTCAGTACTTTGGTCTTCAGCTTCGGCACTTGTGTTCTTCAGCTGTTCAGCTTCAGCACTTGTGTTCTTCAGCTGTTCAGCTTCAGCACTTGTGTTCTTTAGCTGTTGAACTTCAGCACTTTAGTGTTCAGCTGATGAAGTCTTCAGTACTTGTCGAACTGCTGATGAAGTCTTCAGCATTGTTTTAATATCATGTGGTTCTTAGAGGTTTTCTGATCTTGGCTCATTGGTTCTTTTGGTCCAACAAACTCCCCCTGACCAATGCAGCCAAAACCTCTAACTTATTTATTTTCCCACTTATTGTTGGCAAAAAGGTTGGTCTTTTTTCTTCTTGAGAGTAGACAAGATGACCCATATAAGCTCCCGCATGGGAAGAAATCTCAGATATTTGTTTGGCATATATGAATGGGAACTCTGTTTTGGGGAACTGGACACAGAGTTGTTATCCCATTCATGAGATCTACTTCCCGTGTAAGCCTGTAGGATTCTCTGGTGTATGCCCTGAGACAATGTTTGTTCTTCCATGGTCAGGTTCTCGGCTTCACCATCAAACAATCCTTCTCGCCCATACAGCTCTGAGATGTACTTGGCCTGTTTGCCATTTTTGAGCTCAACTGTGTAATCTGTCTGTATGCAAACTCATCAGGATGAGTCCCTTCAAGTAACAGACTGAGCTCATTTGTTTGAAGTTCTCAAGCCTCTTGTAGACTAACCCCTTTTTAATAATTCTGTTCTCTAACATCTTTTAGGGTGGTTGTTTAGTCTCATAGGCCTTCTTGAAGTCTTCGACAATCTCCCAGGGTGATACTACAAGGGCCACTGGGATCTCCTTCATCTACGATCCTTTTGACTTTGCCCTTGTATCTCGAAGGAATGTCTTTCTTTACATCCTGTGAGCCACCCTAGGATTAGGCCATACTCTCACCTTTTCCTTCTGATATTGAAATGTGTTAGCAAGAGTGTACAACCTTAGAGCTTCTTTCTTCATACTAATAATTGATGACGAGCAGCATAAGTTTTGTCAATGCTTTTCAGCATTTCATCATCATGAAGCTTTGCTGCTGCTCTTCTTCAATCTTTACTCTCACAGCATCCATCTGTGAGGTGGAGTGATGGGCATGGTTTGGCTTTCGCCAATGTTAGAACTGCGACAGAGGCAGCCTATCTTCTTCCACATCATCCTCTTTTTCTTCTTCTTCTAGCCTCAACACCCTTCTCTTCTTCTTCTTAGGTGCATCATCGGCTGTTGGTTTAGATGGTGGGAGTTGGTTTTGTGGGTTGTGGATTTTGGATTTGGCTTTGAGATTGGTTTGAGATTTGAGGGGTAGGCTTTTTTTTTGAGTGGGTGAAGGGAAGGTTGTTCCAGCATTTTGGTTGTGAGTTTAGCCTTTGTAAGTCTTGCCATTTCAAACTTTTTCCAGCCCCAGCCTCATCAAGTGCTCAATGATAATCCCCTTATGGAATTGCTCAGACGACAGATTCTGGTGGCTATAGCCAGAATACTGTCTCTGGTCCATGCACGAATCTCCATCAAAGATCTTCCTAAGTATTTGGCAATGAAACGAATCAATGATCTCCAATCTCTCCTTTTCCAGTAATCATACCCATCCCATCTGTTTGAATCTCCTCCACTTCCAACTTCCTGATCTCACTATCTAATGTGGCTGTATCAAAACCTTGCTTGAAGAGTTGCTCAATGATTTTGTCCATGGATCGGCTGTGTGTGTCATCTGCATCTTTTACCAGCTCTTCCAAGGATTTTTCTCTTCAGCAGTAGTTGATCATCAGCACTTTTCTTTCTTTTGTAGGTGATCAGTTGTTTGTTGCTTTTCTTTTTCCAACTCCTGGATTTGCTCTTGTGCCTCATCCTCAGTTATTTTCCTCTTCTTTTCCTTTCACTGCAGTACTCTCCCCCTTTTGGATGCATTGTGGTAGGGGTTGTACCGCAAAAGTTGCTTTTGCACAACATTATCAATCAGTGGTTGTAGAGTTGAGGAAATCCTCTCATCAATGGCTATAGTAACAATTTCATTGATGATGGGAGTGATGAGAGGTATGGATTGTTGGAATACAGCAACCATCTGCTCTGGGGGGGTTCTGTCCCGGAGAGATAGTGCCAAAAGCAGAAGCTGGAGGCTAGTGGAGTGGAGGGTTAAGTTTTTGGGGAACCTTCAACTGAAGGTGCCATCTGTGGTTGGTGGAGGCAGATGGTCTTTGTTCCTTAGAAGTTTTTGGCAAGGCAGCTCTTTGAGTCTGCTCACCTCCTCCTCCAGGATGGTGTTTTGGGCGATTACATCGTAAAAGAAGCCCAGGTCATCATCAGTAGAGACTGAATCACCTGACCTCCTGATAGGATCAGGATGACATGCACTGAGTGTAGCTCAGTTCTAGCATGTGCCCCTTTGTCATGGAACTGGGGACTTCCTGCCTCAGGACTATGTCCATCATTAATAGTTTGCCTCTGTAAGGTCTTAGTAATGGTACCAACTACAACCTGATCATATGCTGACGTAGGAGAAGTTGGCAGCCTCACCAGAAGTTCCAATCTCCATTGCTACACTAAGAGAAGGAACATTGTAACCCCTATGCTGTGGGTTCTCAGCTGCACTTTTGTCCCCCCCTCAATGGTAGAGGTGTTCCCAGTAGGATTGGTATCTGGGGAGGGGTGAGGAGTTCAACTGAGTCAGCACTTGTGCACAAGCAATGTAGACTTTGGGGGGCGGTTGCATGGGGAGATAGGTAAAGCAGGTTGCACTGGGGAGGAAGGTGCTCTTCATGGCAATCTCCTCAAGTGAGGAAGATCCCAGATGTGTGGGTACCCCTTGTTGTTGCTGCAGGCTCCTTTGAGAGAATCCTGAGCGGCTATAGCTGGAAGAGTCCTTATACCCACTAGGGGGTTATAACGAGTGGATATAGCCTGCGTTTGTGTTGCAGGGGCATCCTCAGGGGACTCATTTCCCTGAGTAGCCTTTTTGGTTTTCTTTTGGTGGTTTTGGTGGGACTTTTGATTTGGAGGTGGTGGCTGGGGTTCCAGCTGCGTGGGTTTGCGCAGCTTGGCAGCCAGTTTGAGTGACTGGTCAGAGTTGTGCAGGGAGTATACTTCAGGCAAACAGCCATAGCAGGGACTCCCAGGCCAACAAGTCCCTCAGCTTGAAGCTGGTTTGTAATTATGGCCATTATGAACCGCGGATATAATATCCAACGGTTAGAAGTTTGTTTTTGAGCCATATCCTTGAGCTCTGAAAATAGTATTTCTGAAAATTTAAAGGCTGTTGCTCAAGAATGGAGTACATTACCTGCTGCCTATTTGTAGACATTTAATCCCAAGACGAGTCTTAGGAGCCAAACAGACATTTACCATGTGAAAGATTAGACTTCAGCATCATGGAATGTTTCTTCAGTATGGTGGAGGCACTAAGGTTCCCTGATATCCATGGTGGCAAAGGATACATCTGTTGTGCCCTTTGGATATCCAGCAGGAGAAGTGGCATCATCCAGGTGTAGAGTTTGACGAAGTATATCGGGAGTGATGACCACTTCATGGTTGTTGACGAACCGACCGGAGAGACCGTGTTGTTCTCCCCAGTGGTGAGGGTGGCGTTCGTCCAAAACTGGTTAGGATTCGGCATGAAGGATTGGATTAGAGAAGAAAGGCCGTTTTGTAGTGTGACTGGACCATAAGATCAATAGCATTATCGAACTTAGCCCAGAATGGCGATTTGTGAGGTAAGCTACACAGTTGTGTCGCGTTTTGAGTTGCATGGACGCCATTTAGGAGAGAGAAGTTTTGGAGAGATACGTTAGTTTGAAGAAGATGAGCTCTGAAGGATTAGGTCAGGGATATTTATAGGGTACGGGTTAGAAAACGACTAAAGGATTTGGTGTTAGTCATCAGTAGTTTTAAAAACGACTGTTGACATGGTATTACCCTTTCAAATGTTGAAACAGCTGAAGTCGTGGTTTTAGACATCAGTAGTTAGAAAACACTGAAAGTCCTGTTTTGACTTCAGATGATGAACAACTGAGGACTTGGTGTTTGTCATCAGTAGTTGTGAAAAACTACTGAAGACTGTGGTTTGTCATCAGTTGTTGTAAACAGCTGAAGACTTGGTGTTAGTCATTAGTAATTATAAAACTAGTGAAGACATGGTTTTGCTTCAGTTGTTGAGAATGAAACAGCCTTTTGAAACAACTGAAGAGAAAGTTCTCTTCAGTAGTTTTCGTCAATTCATAGCTTGCAGCTGTTTCATACTGTCCTCAACACGTACTCATCAGACTTGCATTGCTTTTCAGGTGTTTCATAGGACGTCAGTACTTATCTGTTTGGACTGATTTCAGTAGTTGTAACTACATCATAGTTGTAACTACATCGTAGTTTGGAACAAATAAAGTACTCGGTACTTGAGGCATTTAGCCGTCAGTAGTATAAAAACTACTGAAGTGAAAGGACTCATCAATACTTATATGTGACATGGTCACCAATGATCACCAGTAATTATTACTCAAATCATCAGTAGTTGTCACTTATTCTAGCTGCAGCATACCAAGCCTTAACACAAGGTTTTGGAAAGTAGAACTATCCAAGGCTTAGTAAAAATATCTGCAAGCTCATCAGCACTAGGCACAAACTTAGTATCAATAAGACCTTTTTCAAAACAATCCCGAATAAAGTGATGTCTGATCTCTATATGTTTGGTCCTAGAGTGCTGGACTGGATTTTTGACAATGCACAGAGCTGAAGCACTATCCATTAATAATGGATTCTTAGTCTCTATAATGCCATAATCCAGAAGTTGGTTCTGATGCCAGAGTACCTGAGAAGTACACTTGCAGCAGCAATGTACTCGGCCTCAGCAGTTGATGTAGCACAGATGTTTGTTTCTTACTCTGCCAAGAAATCAAACAGTTGCCTAGGAATTGACAACCACCAGAAGTTGTCTTTCTAGTTAACTTGCACCCTGCATAGTCACTATCTGAAAAAGCAACTAATTTGCAAGAGTGTCCAGTGGAATACCATAAACCCAGAGATTGTGTACCTTGCAATATCTAAAGATTCTCTTGACTGCAATCAAATGAGACTCTTGAGGAGCAGCCTGAAATCTAGCACAAACACATGTAGCAAACATAATATCTGGTCTAGAAGCTGTTAAATACATCAAGGACCCAATCATACATCTGTAAAGTGTTTCATCAACAGCTTTACCTTTCTGATCAGCATCCAGTTGTGTGGTGTTGCACATGGGAGTAGAACAGGCTTACAGTTTTGTAAATCAAACTTATTCAAAAGATCTTTTGTATATTTTGACTGATGAATAAAAGTTCCATCAGCCTTTTGTTTAATTTGCAAGCCTAGAAAGAACTGTAATTCTCCCATTGCACTCATTTCAAACCTCTTTTTCATTAATGTTGTAAAATCATCACACAACTGGGGATCAGAGGATGCAAAAATGATATCATCAACATAAATCTGAACAAGTAGCTTATGCTGATCCACCTTCTTAATAAACAAAGTATTATCAATGCAGCCTCTAGTGAAATTATTCTTAAGAAGAAAAGTAGAAAGTGTCTCATACCAGGCTCTGGGAGCTTGTTTCAACCCATAAAGAGCCTTATCAAGTTTATACACCCATTCAGGATGTTTATTATCCTCAAAGCCTGGTGGTTGACACACATAAACTTCTTCCTTATTTTACCATATAAAAATGCACTTTTGACATCCATTTGAAAAACTTTAAGATTGTGGAATGCAGCATAGGCTAAAAACAATCTGATTGCCTCTAGTCTGGCTACAGGGGCAAAGGTTTCATCATAGTCAATACCTTCTTCTTGTGAAAACCCCTGTACAACTAGTCTAGACTTGTTCTTAACAATAAGCCCATTTTCATCAGTTTTATTCCTAAATACCCATTTAGTGCCTATTGCACACTTACCTGGGGGAAGAGGAACCAGTTCCCACACTTGCTATTCTTGAACTGAAGTAGCTCAAGCTGCATAGCTTCAACCCATCCATTGTCTCTCAAAGCAAATGGTAGTTCTTTGGCTCTAGTTGACTAATGAAAAGAGCATAGAAGCAGAAGTTAGACAATTGACTTCTTGTTGAAACACCAGCATTGATATCACCAATAATCTAAGACTGGTGTGATTCTTCAGTTCTTGATAAACAATGAGATCTGTAGTTGAAGACTCTGTATGCCTTGCAAATAGATGAATAACCAACAAAATACCCTGCATCCACCTTAGGATCAAATTTATGGAGTTGATCCTTTGTGTTGAGAATAAAACAGGGACACCCAAATGCTTTGAAAAATGAAATTAGAGGAGCCAAGTGATGGAGAACTTCATATGGAGTCTTCATCAACCTCTGATTTACTAAGACTCTATTCTGCACATAGCAAGCTATGTTAACAGCTTCAGCCCAAAAGGTCAGTGGCAAACCAGAGTCAGCCAACATGGACCTTGCAGCTTCAATTAGGGTCCTGTTCTTTCTCTCCACTACTCCATTTTGTTCTGGAGTCCTTGGTATGCTAAATTGCCTTTTGATTCCCTTTGAAAGATAGAAGTCATCAAGTGTATGGTTTCTGAATTTAGTTCCATTGTCACTTCTAATACACTTGACTGGAAGGGAATAATGCTTCTCAATATACAACACAAAGTGAATAATCTTCTGAGCAACCTCATCCTTTGAATGTAGAAAGAAAGTCCATACAAATCTGGAGTAATCATCCATAATTACCAGACAGTATTTCTTCTTTGCCATGCTCGTTACTCTCACAGGACCAAATAGATCCATATGCAGTAATTGCAAGCAGGCAGTGGACTTAGGCTCTTCAATAGGAGGGAATGAGACTTTGTGCTGTTTTCCTTTTATACAAGCAGTGCAGGTTTCATCACAGTGGAACTCCTTTATTGGTAAGCCTCTAACTAAACTATTGTGGATAAACTGATTCATGTTTTTGAAATTAACATGACCCAGCCTTCTGTGCCACAGTTTAGATTCTTGAGAAGAGGCTTTGGAAAATAGGCAAGGATTGCCTCTGAGATCTATTTTCTTGGAAAGATCTAAGGCATACACTCTTCCTGTCCTGTTGGCTCTCAGGAGAGTGTGATCATCGAACACCTTATCAATCAAATGCAGAACTTTGGATGATAGAATCCTACTGTTTTGACTAGTGAAAAGAGCAACATGGCCTTTATCACACATTTGACTGACACTCAAGAGATTGTACTTGAGATTTTCCACATGATTAACATCATCATAACTGATTTCTCAATTGGAGACAAAGCCATTTCCAATGATGTAACCCCTAGCATCATTGCCAAAAGAAACAAACCCTTCTTTCCTTGAGAGTAGTCATGAAGAAGAGAGTTGTTCCCAGACATGTGCATAGATCCCCCACTGTCTACATACCAGATGCTACTTTGGCATGTTGGAGAACCCTGCAATAATAAACAATCAGTTAGTTTTGGAGACCCAAACCTTTTTGGTTTTGGGCCTGATCTCATCAACTGATGGTAAACTAACAGGTTTATTGGAAACAACAGCCTGAGAGGAAGAAGATGGTGAAGAAGAGGAATCCTTTGGCTTGGATCTCCTTTTCTATGGTTTCAACATAGGAGCATCTAATTGGTTAACTCTTCCCAATAGATGTTGAACCATCATAACCAGCTGTGTCTGATTTTGTGATAAAGCTTTCAGCTCATCAGACACATTGCCAGTGGAGTTTGATAAGTTCCTATGTTGCACCTTCTTCTTCTGAGCAATCTCAGCTGTTACCTGTTTAACCCCTTCCTTTTTGTATTTCTTTGTGGACTTTTGGGTTACAGGATTTGATGTTGCTGATACAAATGTGGTCTCAAACTCATTTTTCATTTTTACCATTTTCTCTTTAGTTTCCTCTTTATGTTTGAGTTTGGAACCTCTTTTGTACGAGCAATCATCTGTAAGATGATTGAACAAACCGCATACTTCACATGGTTTCTTCTTCATCTTAGGTTGATCATCAACTAAAGAGGTGAAGCAACCGAAGACTTGCTCTTCAGTGCTTTGGAAGCATTGTTTGCTTTCTTGACTTCCTCGTTAGTAGTCTTCAAACTCTTTCTACTGACAGTTTTCTTCTTTTCAGTACTGGCAGTAGTTGGAGTTTGAATTTCAGGTGTTAAATCCTGCTCTCTAGTCCTTTCAGGACTTTCAGAATTAACTCCTGAGTTGATCAACTCATTGATCATGTGAGTGTCAGCGGTGGAACCATCAACATCAGCTGATAGGTCCTGAGAAGGCTTGATGCTGACTTCTACTTCTGATTGTGTTGTATCAGAAAGTAGATCACATGATGAGATGGATTGGTTATTACTCTCACCATCAGATTCTACCTCTGCTCTGGGAGTAAAATCCGTAGGTGGAGCAGTGTGATTGTAACCAATGCCAAACTTCACATTGGAAGGAGATTGCTTACTAAGAAGCATTTCAAAACCTTTGCATGATTGTACCCATCTATCACACTCTACCTGGGTGACTGCAAGGGTTTCTTTGAGATCTTTATATTTCTCTAGAAGTATCTCTTCCCTAGCCTTATCATCAGTTATTTGGCATTTAAGTTTGTAAATCTCATCATTCTTATCATTAAGCACAAACTCAAATTCAGCTTTGCTTTTGGAAATTATTTGTTCTAGCTCAATGTTCTTGTTGATTAAAGCTACATTTGCTTCTCTAATAGATGCAAATGCTGCTATGCATGTTTCAGAACATAATTGGCTTTTGCCTCAGAGGATACCTGTGATACCTATGGTGTAGAGGCATTAGTGGATGAAGTATCAGCAGAATCCAAAGCCATAAGAGCTAGATTTCCAAAGGGACTTTCACCACCATGTTGACCAGCACCTGAGAACAGTTGTTCATGACCAGACAGTCATCTGGTAAACTGCTCCAGTCAACAACTCCTGGGGTGAAGAAGCTGTGTTGTTAAGGTTGAGTTTGTTGATGAGATTGGGAAGGTTGTGGTTCAGGCAATGCTTGTGGTTGTTGTGCAATTGGAGCTTGAACAGGATTTGGTTGAGGCATATAATAGCAGGGATAAGGATATGACATTTGACCCTGGGGAACAAAGTATGCAGGAGATCTGGGATGTGAATGATGACCAGAAGCAGTAGGATGTTGCCCTCTGTTTTGTGGACTAGTACTAGGAAAAGTCACAAAGGGTGCAGAAGAGTTAGATCCAGTTGATCTACACTCTCTTGCAAAGTGTCCTAGCCTTTGGCATTTGTGACACCTCAACTTACTCTTGTCAAAACCAACTTTGGTTTTGGCAGAGAGTCCAGGAAATTTTCTCCAGTTCTCTTATAGAACTTCTGAGATCCGATATTAATCAGTGCCATTTGGCTCAGAATATCCATCTCTTCTAGATCATCATCAGCTATTCCTTTCAGATCATCCATAATGAAGCATAGATTGTCACTATTACTGCCAGAATGACTCTCAATACCAACAAATGCATGATCAGAACTATTTGAAGAGAAATCAATATGCTCATCATAATTGCTTTCAGATGCAGCATATTCTAACTCATGACCAACCAAGGCAGTATTCCCTGGTACAAAGTCATCAGTGAGCTTTCCTGATGAAGACAGTTTCCTCTTCTGCTCTATCTCTCTTTCAAATGTAAGCAGTTTCCCATGAAGTTGGGTGAGAGATAGGCTATCCAGATTTGCACTAGAGCGTAGGACAATAGTGTATGTGTCCCATCTCTCAGGCAGTGATCTGAGGAACCTGTTGTTCATCTGGCTATTGGTGTATTCCTGTTTCACCATTTTCAGCTCAGATATCAAGCAGGAAAAATGCTCAAACTATTGAGTCAGTGTCTCACCCTTTCTATGAGAGAATGTCTCCTATTGTTGGGCAAGGATTTCTTTATTGTTTGCTAAGACCTCATCTGTGCCACCGAATTGTTCCTTCAGGGCATTCCAGAGATCATGAGCAGTTTCATGATGCATAAGCCCTGAATAGATTTCATTAGGCAGTGCCATGGCCAGAATTCCATGGGCTTTAGCATCAATCTCAAACAGTTTCCGATCTTCATCAGAGTATTGTTCCTTCTTCTTCGGAACCATTTGATTGGTTTCCGGATTGTTCACCATAGGCTTATGTGGTCCATGTACCATAGGCTTATGTGGTCCATGTACCATATATGTCCAACAACCTGAACTGTTAACAGACAGGTGATGAAGCATTCTTCGTTGCCATATGTTATACTCGGTCCTAACCAGCATCGGAGGCTTGGTTAAGGAACCGGTATTGTGAGGATCATTAGAAGGAGTAGTCATCTCAGATTCATCAAGTTCAATTAAGCTAAAACAGATTAACAAACACAACAACCAATTGAACCAAGAGAATCTCAAAATAAATGAACGAAAGCGACGAAATTCAATAATCTGTAACCAGTTCTTGCGAATATGCTAATTCAATCAAACACAGATATCAATTAGCAGTTTCAATGATCAATTGTTAGATCGATCATGATTAACCTACCCTGATACCACTTGTTAGGATCAGTGATCTACGTTTGATTGATTTGAGAGTATAGCAGCGGAATTCAAACAATGAATTAGCCAATTCACAGAACGAAACGATATTCAATGAAGAACAAAGACGGTTATAAGAGAGAATTCTGCAATATATTTCATTCAATATTCGCTTTCGTGGTAACGGAATGTCACAATTACAATTAGGTCGACACACTCTTATATAGAGATGTGACGTCTGCTGATGTCACTTTATAGTGACATCTAACAGAATTATTCCAACTGAAACACAACTACTGAAGATGTCAAAACAGCTACATCTCCTTACAAAAATACTAAGTGTTATCAGTTTCTATAACTACTGAAAAACATAAAACTACTGAAACTACAACGACTGAGAACAAGCTCTTCAGTCGTTTTACAAAACTACTAAAAGTAAAACACATAAAACTACTGATATCACAACTACTGAAGAAGTACTCTTCAGCTGTTGTGACAAACTACTGAAACTTCAGTACTTGGTCTTCAGCTTGAACTTCAGATGTTTCATCAGCTGATGACTTCAGTAGATATCATCAGCTGATGTTTCAGTTCTCTTTGTCTTCAGACTTTGTACATCAGTTGTTGATCTTCAGCACTTGTAGACTCTTCAGCTGTTGTACTTCAGTACTTTGGTCTTCAGCTTCAGCACTTGTGTTCTTCAGCTGTTCAGCTTCAGCACTTGTGTTGTCTTCTTAGCTGTTCAGCTTCAGCACTTTGTTCTTCAGCTGTTCAGCTTCAGCACTTCTGTTCTTCAGTTGTTGAATTCAGCACTTTAGTCTTCAGCTGTTGAAGTCTTCAGTACTTGTCGAACTGCTGAGAAGTCTTCAGCAGTTGTTGTAATATCATGTGGGACTTAGAGGTTTTCTGATCTTGGCTCATTGGTTCTTTTGGTCCATCTGGTCCAACTCTCCTCAAGGTCAGGACAAAGATTGTGGTTTCCGGGTATGGGTGTCTTGGTAGGATTACAATCTTTCATCTCAAATGTTTCTAAGATGTTAGGATCAATGATCTACGTTCGATTGATTAGAGAGTATAGCAGCGGAATTTTGACAATGAATTAGCCAATTCATAAGAACGAAAAGATATTCAATGAAGAACAAAAACGGTTATACATAGAGAGAATTCTGCAAATATATTCATTCAATATTCGCTTTCGGGTAACGGAATGTCACACTTACAATTAGGTCGACACCTCTTATATAAGTGATGTGACGTCTGCTGATGTCACTTGATAGTAACATCTAACAGAATTATTCCAACTGAAACACAACTACTGAAGATGTCAAAACAGCTGACATCTTCTTTCAAAAATACTAAGTGTTATCAGTTACTAAACTACTGAAAAACATAAAACTACTGATACTACAACGACTGAAGAACAAGCTCTTCAGTCGTTTTAAACAAACTACTAAAGTAAAAACATAAAACTACTGATATCACAACTACTGAAGTAGTACTCTTCAGTTATTGTGACAAACTACTGAAACTTCAGTACTTGGTCTTCAGACTTGAACTTCAGACGTTTCATCAGCTGATGACTTCAGTAGATATCATCAGCTGATGTCTTCAGTCTTTGTCTTCAGACTTGTACACCGGTTGTTGATCTTCAGCACTTGTAGACTCTTCAGCTGTTGTACTTCAGTACTTTGGTCTTCAGCTTCAGCACTTGTGTTCTTCAGCTGTTCAACTTTAGCACTTGTGTTCTTCAGCTGTTCAGCTTCAGCACTTGTGTTCTTCAGCTGTTGAGCTTCAGCACTTAGTATTTAGCTGTTGAAGTCTTCTGCACTTGATCTTCAGCTGTTGGAGTTTTCAGCACTTGTCGAACTACTGATGAAGCCTTCAGCAGTTGTTGTGATATCATGTGGGACTTAGAGGTTTTCTGATCTTGGCTTATTGGTTCTTTTGGTCCAACAAACTCCCCCTGAACCAATGCAGCCAAAACCTCTAATTAATTTATTTTCCCACTTATTGTTGGCAAAAGGTTGGTCTTTTTCCTTCTTGATCAGTAGATAAGATGACCCATATAAGCTCTGGCATGGGAAGAAATCTCAGAGATCTGTTTGGCAAGGTATGAATGGGAACTCTGTTTTGGGGAACTGGACACAGAGTTGTTATCCCATTCATGAGATTTACTTCCCCATTATAAGTCTGTATGACTCTCGAACATAAGCCTCAAGGAGAAAAACTTGTTCCTCCTTGGAGAGTTCTTCTACTCCTCCTTCAAAGAAGAACTCTGGACCATAGTACTCAGATAAGTACTTCACAGTCCTGCCATTCTTCAACTCCACGTAGTTACCTCCCTATAGACAAATTCATCAGGATGAGTGCCCTCAAGGAGTAACTGGAGTTCATTCTTCTTAATGTCTTCAAGCTTCTTATATAATAACCCCTTTTTGATCATCTTATTTTCCAGTAAGCTTGAGGGGTCATTTTGATTGATGAGCCTTCTTGAATTCATCGATTATTTCCCATGGTGAGACTACAATGGCCAGCATGATTGCAGAGTCTATTGTTTTTCTAGCCTGGCCATTGTATCTATGTGGAATGGATCTTTTATGGATTCTAGAACTCACCTTGGGGTCTGGCCATACTCTCACTCTCTCCTTCTGATACTGAAATGTGTGTCTGAGAGTGTACAGCCTCTGAGCATGCCCTTTCATGGATTGTATAGATGATTACTGAGGAAATTCCTTGTCAACCATCTTCAGTAGTTGCTCATCGTGCTGCTTCTGCTGTTCTTCATCTTCTATTTGACTCTAACCGTTTCATTTTGAGATTCAGGTGTGATCATGGGTTGACTCCTGGGTTCTGGTAGCCTTAGAACAGCAGAGAGTGGCAAACTATCATCTTCATCCTCTTCTTCTTCATCTTCTTCTATCCTCAGCACCCTTCTCCTCCTTCTAGGTGCATCACTGGATGATGGTTGGGTTGGTAAAGGAATTGGTTTTGAAGATTGAGGATGTTTGGATTTGGGCTTTGAGATTGGTTGGAGATTTGAGGGGTAGGCTTTTTTGAGTGGGTGATAGGGAAGTTGTTCAAGCATTTTGGTTGTGAGTTTGGCCTTTGTAAGTCTTGCCATTTCAAACCTTTTTCCAGCCCCAGCCTCATCAAGTGCTTCAATGATAATCCCCTTATGAAATTGCTCAGACAAACATATTCTGGTGCTATAGCCAGAACTGTCTCTGGTCCATGAACGAATCTCCATCAAAGATCTTCCTAAGTATTTGGCAATGAATCGAATCATGATCTCCAATCTCTCTTTTTCCAGCACATCATGTCCACCCATCTGGTTTGAATTTCCTCTACTTCCAACTTCCTGATCTCACTGTCTAATGTGGCTGTATCAAAGCCTTGCTTGAAGAGTTGCTCAATGATTTTGTCCATGGATCGGTTTGTGTGTCATCTGCATCTTTTACCAGCTCTTCCAAGGATTTTTCTTCAGCATTAGTTTGATCACCAGCACTTTTCTTTCTTTTGTAAGTGATCAGTTGTTGTTGCTTTTCTTTTTCCAACTCCTGGGTTTTCTCTTGTTCCTTCTCATCCTCAGTTCTTTTTCTCTTCTTTTCTTTCACTGCAGTACTCTCCCCCTTTTTGGATGCATTGGAGACAGGGGTTTGTACCGCAGAAAGTTTCTTGTGCACAGCATCATCAATGAGTGGTTGTAGACTTGAGGAAATCCTCTCATCAATGGCTTTATAAACAATGTCATTGATGATAGGAGTGATGAGAGGGAGGGATTGTTGGAATACAGCAACCATCTACTCTGGGGGGTTCTGTCCCGGAGAGATAGTGCCAAAAGCAGAAGCTGGAGGCTCAGTGAAGTGAGAGGGTAAAGTGTTTGGGGAACCTTCAAATGAAGTTTCCATCTGTGGGTTGGTGGGGGCAGATGGACTTACATCCTGAGACTTCTTGGCAAGCAGTTCTTGTAGTCTGCTTACCTCAGCCTCCAGGATGGTGTTGTGGGCTGTAACGTCATAGAAAAAGCCCAGGTCATCATCAGCAGAAGCTGAATCACCTGACCTCCTGCTTGTAGCAGGATGTACATGCACTGGGTGTAGACCAGTTTTAGCATGTGCCCCTTTTTCTTGGAACTGGGGACTTCCAGCCTCAGGACTATGTCCTTCATCAGCTGTTGCCTCTAGTGAGGTCTTAGCAATGTTACCAGCCTCATTCTGATCATGTGCTGATTCAGAAGAGGTGGCAGCCTCACTAGATATCTAATCTCCCTATCTACACAGGAGATAGAATTTGTAACCCTGATGCTGTGGGTTGTCAAAAACATGGTGATCCTCCTCCTCAATGTCTGTGGTTCTCCCCTTTGTGGTGTTGTTGGGGAGGAGGAGAGGCATGCAACTGAGTCAGCACGTTTGCAATATTATGGTTGGACTTTGGGGGGCGGTTGCATGGGGAGATGGGGTAGAAGCAGTGTGCACCTGGGGAGGATGGTGCTCTTCAATGGCAATCTCCTCAAGTGAGGAAGATCCCAGATGTGTGGGTACCCCTTGTGTGGTGGCTGCAGGCTCCTTTTGAGAGGAATCTTGAGCGGCTATGGCTGGTAGAGTCTCTGATACTGCTGGGGGTTTAAGCCAGCAAGTATATCCTGCGTTGGTGGTGCAGGAGCATCTTCAGGGGACTCATCTCCCTGAATAGCTGTTTTGGTTGTTTGGTTTTGGTTTAGTGGGGACTTTGGTTCTGATGGAGGAAGCTGTGGGTTCCCTGTGCTTGGGTTTTAGCATTCGGGCAGCTTCATTGAGTGTAAGGTCTGAGTTGTGCCTGGAGTATACCTCAGCCAAAACAGCTGGTGCAGGGACTCCAAGGCCATCAGATTTTAATTCATCCAAACTAATGGCCATCAGAAACCTGGGATATAATGGCCATCGGTTTGCCACAGGTTTCTGAGCCAAGTTCTTTATTTCTAGAAACACAATTTCAAAAAATTTAGCGGTTGGTGTTCTAGAATAGAATACAATACCTGTTGCCTTGGGATGACATTTGATCCCAAGAAGATGTCTTGGAGGCTAAGCAGACATTTACCATGTGAAAAATGACTTTCTCAGCGTCATGGAAAGTTTTCTTTAGAATGGTTGTAGCCCGAAGATCACCCTCATACCCATGATTGATAAATGACATATCTATTATGCCCTTTGGTATGCAGTCACAGCGTGGAGTCGTGTAAGTGTAATGCCTGACGAATGATGTCGGCTGTAACGACCACTGGTTTCTGGTTGACAAGGGACCGAACAGAGATCTGGCCGGTAGACTCATCAGTATGAACAAGAGCATTTGACCAGAATTGACTGAGGGATTCAGGTAATGGTTGGATTCAAGAGAAAGGCTGTGCGATATGGGGAATCCACCATTAAGTCAATGGCATTATCATATTTGTTCAAGAAAGCCGACTTTGTAAGGTAAGCAACGCAGTTATGTCGTGGTTTCAGACTCATGGTCGCCATGTTTGAGAGAGAGAAGTTCAGAAAATAACGGCTAATGAAACATTAGAGAAGAGGACAGGTATTTATAGGGTAGGGGTGAGAAAATGACTGAAGGGTTTGGTGTTAGTCATCAGTAGTTTTAAACCGACTGTTGACATGGTATTACCTTTCAGACGTTGAAACAGCTGAAGTCGTGGTTTTAGGTATCAGCAGTTAGAAAACTACTGAAGACCATGGTTTTGACTTCAGATGATGAACAACTGAGGACTTGGTGTTTGTCATCAGTAGTTGTGAAACTACTGAAGACAGTGGTTTTGTCATCAGTTGTTGTAAACAGCTGAAGACTTGGTGTTAGTCATCAGTAGTTATAAAACTACTGAAGACATGGTTTTGCTTCAGTTGTTTAGAATGAAACAGCAGTTGTAGAAACAACTGAAGAGAAAGTTCTCTTCAGTAGTTTGCGTCAATTCATAGCCTTTCAGCTGTTTCATACTGTCCTCAACACTTACTCATCAGACTTTGCATCTGCTTTTCAGGTGTTTCATAGGACGTCAGTACTTATCTGTTTGTACTGATTTCAAGTTGTAACTACATCAGTAGTTGTAACTACATCAGTAGTTTAGAACAGATAAAGTACTTCAGTACTTGTGAGGCATTTAGCCGTCAGTAGTTATAAAACTACTGAAGGTGAAAGGACTCATCAGTACTTATATGTGACATGGTTACCAATGATCACCAGTAGTTTTTACTGAAATCATCATAGTTGTCACTTATTCTAGCTGCAGCATACCAAGCCTTAACACAAGGTTTTGGAAAGTAGAACTATCCAAAGGCTTAGTAAAAATATCTGCAAGCTCATCAGCACTAGGCACACTTAGGATCAATCAGACCTTTTTCAAAACAATCCCGAATAAAGTGATGTCTGATCTCTATATGTTTGGTCCTAGAGTGCTGGACTGGATTTTTGACAATACACAGAGCTGAAGCACTATCCATTAATAATGGAGTCTTAGTCTCTGTAATGCCATAATCCAGAAGTTGGTTCTGAAGCCAGAGTACCTGAGAAGTGCAACTTGCAGCAGCAATGTACTCGGCCTCAGCAGTTGATGTAGCAACAGATGTTTGTTTCTTACTCTGCCAAGAAATCAAACAGTTGCCTAGGAATTGACAACCACCAGAAGTTGACTTTCTAGTTAACTTGCACCCTGCATAGTCACTATCTGAAAAAGCAACTAATTTGCAAGAGTGTCAGTGTACCGAAACCACCCAGAGATTGTGTACCTTGCAAATATCTAAAGATTCTCTTGACTGCAATCAAATGAGACTCTTTAGGAGCAGCCTGAAATCTAGCACAAACACATGTAGCAAACATAATATCTGGTCTAGAAGCTGTTAAATACATCAAGGACCCAATCATACATCTGTAAAGTGTTTCATCAACAGCTTTACCTTTTGATCAGCATCCAGTTGTGTGGTGTTGCACATGGGAGTAGAACAGGGCTTACAGTTTTGTAAATCAAACTTATTCAAAAGATCTTTTGTATATTTTGACTGATGAATAAAGGTTCCATCAGCCTTTTGTTTAATTTGCAAGCCTAGAAAGAACTGTAATTCTCCCATTGCACTCATTTCAAACCTTTTTCATTAATGTTGTAAAATCATCACACAACTGGGGATCAGAGGATGCAAAAATGATATCATCAACATAAATCTGAACAAGTAGCTTATGCTGATCCACCTTCTTAATAAACAAAGTTTTATCAATGGAGCCTCTAGTGAAATTATTCTTAAGAAGAAAAGTGGAAAGTGTCTCATACCAGGCTCTAGGAGCTTGTTTCAACCCATAAAGAGCCTTATCAAGTTTATACACCCATTCAGGATGTTTATTATCCTCAAAACCTGGTGGTTGACACACATAAACTTCTTCCTTTATTTTACCATATAAAAATGCACTTTTGACATCCATTTGAAAAACTTTAAGATTGTGGAATGCAGCATAGGCTAAAAACAATCTGATTGCCTCTAGTCTGGCTACAGGGGCAAAGGTTTCATCATAGTCAATACCTTCTTCTTGTGAAAACCCCTGTACAACCAGTCTAGCCTTGTTCTTAACAATAAGCCCATTTTCATCAGTTTTATTCCTAAACACCCATTTAGTGCCTATTGCACACTTACCTGCGGAAGAGGAACCAGTTCCCACACTTGCTGTTTCTTGAACTGAAGTAGCTCAAGCTGCATGGCTTCAACCCATCCATTGTCTCTCAAAGCAACATGGTAGTTCTTTGGCTCTAGCTGACTGATGAAGAGAGCATAGAAGCAGAAGTTAGACAATTGACTTCTTGTTGAAACACCAGCATTGATATCACCAATAATCTGAGACATGGGTGATTCTTCAGTTCTTGATAAACAATGAGATCTGTGCAAGTGTTTGTAGGACCTTCAGCAGCAGCAGATGTTGATGCAGACTCTTGAAACCAGGAATTAGATGGTAACTCAAAAGATGTAGAGGAATCAGAGATCTCATCAGCATTTGTTGTGGATGGAACTGCTGAAGCTACAGGAACATCAAATTTAGCAGACACAGGCAGTTGGTCACTAAACTTGAATAGGTGAGTATTGATATATCATCATCATCATCAATACCACCAGGTGGAAAACATGCTGCAGAAGATGATTTATCCACAGGATCTGCAACAGCTGGAGGTTGATAAGGAACATATTGCAGTATGTCCAAATCAAACAACTCCACAGGGTTTTGTGGAATCTTGTCCATAGGAGATTCATTAAACTTCACATGCAAAGTCTCTTCAACTATCTTTGTTCTGCAGTTGAAGACTCTGTATGCCTTGCAAGTAGATGAATAACCAACAAAATACCCTGCATCCACCTTAGGATCAAATTTTTGGAGTTGATCCTTTGTGTTGAGAAAAACAGGGACACCCAATGCTTTGAAAAATGAAATTAGAGGAGCCAAGTGATGGAGAACTTCATATGGAGTCTTCATCAACCTCTGATTTACTAAGACTCTATTCTGCACATAGCAAGCTGTGTTAACAGCTTCAGCCCAAAGGTCAGTGGCAAACCAGAGTCAGCCAGCATGGACCTTGCAGCTTCAATTAGGGTCCTGTTCTTTCTCTCCACTACTCCATTTTGTTCTGGAGTCCTTGGTATGCTAAACTGCCTTTTGATTCCCTTTGAAAGATAGAAGTCATCAAGTGTATGGTTTCTGAACTCAGTTCCATTGTCACTCCTAATACACTTGACTGGAAGGGAATACTGCTTCTCAACATACAACACAAAGTGAATAATCTTCTGAGCAACCTCATCCTTTGAATAGAAAGAAAGTCCATACAAATCTGGAGTAATCATCCACAATTACCAGACAGTATTTCTTCTTTGCCATGCTCATTACTCTCACAGGACCAAATAGATCCATATGCAATAATTGCAAGCAGGCAGTGGACTTAGGCTCTTCAATAGGAGGGAATGAGACTTTGTGCTGTTTTCCTTTTAAACAAGCAGTGCAGGTTTCATCACAGTGGAACTCCTTTATTGGTAAGCCTCTAACTAAACTATTGTGGATAAGCTGATTCATGTTTTCGAAATTAACATGACCCAGCCTTCTGTGCCACAGTTTAGATTCTTGAGAAGAGGCTTTGGAAAATAGGCAAGGATTGCCTCTGAGATCTATTTTCTTGGAAAGATCTAAGGCATACACTCTTCCTGTCCTGTTGGCTCTCAGGAGAGTGTGATCATCCAACACCTTATCAATCAAATGCAGAACTTTGGATGACAGAATCCTACAGTTCTGACTGGTGAAAAGCAACATGGCCTTTATCACACATTTGACTGACACTCAAGAGATTGTACTTGAGATTTTCCACATGATTAACATCATCAAACTTTATTTCTCCATTGGAGACAAAGCCGTTTCCAATGATGTAACCCCTAGCATCATTGCCAAAAGAAACAAACCCCTTCTTTCCTTGAGAGTAGTCATGAAGAGAGAGTTGTCCCAGTCATGTGCATAGATCCCCCACTGTCTACATACCAGATGCTACTTTGGCATGTTGAAGAACCCTGCAATAATAAACAATCAGTTAGTTTTGGAGACCCAAACCTTTTTGGTTTTGGGTCTGGTCTCATCAACAGATGGTAAACTAACAGGTTTATTGGAAACAACAGCCTGAGAGGAAGAAGATGGTGAAGAAGAGGAATCCTTTGGCTTGGATCTCCTTTTCTGTGGTTTCAACATAGGAGCATCTAATTGGTTAACTCTTCCCAATAGATGTTGAACCATCATAACCAGCTGTGTCTGATTTTGTGATAAAGCTTTCAGCTCATCAGACACATTGCCAGTGGAGTTTGATAAGTTCCTATGTTGCACCTTCTTCTTTTGAGCAATCTCAGCTGTTACCTGTTTAACCCCTTCCTTTTTGGATTTCTTTGTGGACTTAAGGGTTACAGGATTTGATGTTGCTGATACAAATGTGGTCTCAAACTCAGTTTTCATTTTTACCATTTTCTCTTTAATTTCCTCTTTATGTTTGAGTTTGGAACCTCTTTTGTACCAGCAATCATCTGTAAGATGATTGAACAAACCACATACTTCACATGGTTTCTTCTTCATCTTAGGTTGATCATCAACTAAAGAGGGTGAAGCAACTGAAGACTTGCTCTTCAGTGCTTTGGAAGCATTGTTTGCTTTCTTGACTTCCTCTTTAGTAGTCTTCAAACTCTTTCTACTGACAGTTTTCTTCTTTTCAGTACTGGCAGTAGTTGGAGTTTGAACTTCAGGTGTTAAATCCTGCTCTCTAGTCCTTTCAGGACTTTAGAATTAACTCCTGAGTTGATCAACTCATTGATCATGTGAGTGTCAGCAGTGGAACCATCAACATCAGCTGATAGGTTCTGAGAGGGCTTGCTGACTTCTACTTCTGATTGTGATGTATCAGAAAGTAGATCACATGATGAAATGGATTGGTTATACTCTCACCATCAGATTCTACCTCTGCTCTGGGAGTAAAATCTGTATGGAGCAGTGTGATTGTAACCAATGCCAAACTTCACATTGGAAGCAGATTGCTTACTAAGAAGCATTTCAAAACCTTTGCATGATTGTACCCATCTATCACACTCTACCTGGGTGACTGCAAGGGTTTCATTGAGATCTTTATACTTCTCTAGAAGTATCTCTTCCCTAGCCTTATCATTAGTTATTTGGCATTTAAGTTTGTAAATCTCATCATTCTTATCATTAAGCACAGACTCAAATTCAGCTTTGCTTTTGGAAATTATTTGTTCTAGCTCAATGTTCTTGTTGATTAAAGCTACATTTGCTTCTCTAATAGATGCAAATGCTTGTATACATGTTTCGGAACACAATTTAGCTTTTGCCTCAGAGGATACCTGTGATACCTTTGGTGGAGAGGCATTAGTGGATGAAGTATCAGCAGAATCCAAAGCCATAAGAGCTAGATTTCCAAAGGGACTTTCACCACCATGTTGCCAGCACCTGAGAACAGTTGTTCATGACCAGACAAGTCATCTGGTAAACTGCTCCAGTCAACAACTCCTGGGGTGAAGAAGCTGTGTTTGTTGAGTGAGTTTGTTGATGAGATTGGGAAGGTTGTGGTTCAGGCAATGCTTGTGGTTGTTGTGCAATTGGAGCTTGAACAGGATTTGGTTGAGGCATATAATAGCAGGGATAAGGATATGACATTTGACCCTGGGGAACAAAGTATGCAGGAGATCTAGGATGTGAATGATGACCAGAACCGCAGAATGTTGCCCTCTGTTTTGTGGCCTAGTACTAGGAAAAGTCACAAAGGGTGCAGAAGAGTTAGATCCAGTTGATCTACACTCTCTTGCAAAGTGTCCCAACCTTTGGCATTTGTGACACCTCAACTTACTCTTGTCAAAACCAACTTTGGTTTTTCCAGAGAGTCCAGGAACATTCCTGCCAGTTCTCTTATAGAACTTCTGAGATCTGATATTAATCAATGCCATTTAGCTCAGAATATCCATCTCTTCTAGATCATCATCAGCTATTCCTTTTCAAATCATCCATGATGAAGCGTAGATTGTCACTATTACTGCCAGAATGGCTCTCAATACCAACAAATGCATGATCAGAACTATTTGAAGAGAAATCAATATGCTCATCATAATTGCTTTCAGATGCAGCATATTCTGACTCATGATCAACCAAGGCAGTATTCCCTGGTACAAAGTCATCAGTGAGCTTTCCTGATGAGGACAGTTTCCTCTTCTGCTCTATCTCTCTTTCAAATGTAAGCAGTTTCCCATGAAGTTGGGTGAGAGATAGGCTATCCAGATTTGCACTGGAGCGTAGGACAATAGTGTATGTGTCCCATCTCTCAGGCAGTGATCTGAGGAACCTGTTATTCATCTGGCTATTGGTGTATTCCTGTTTCACCATTTTCAGCTCAGAGATCAAGCAGGAAAAACGCTCAAACTGTTGAGTCAGTGTCTCACCCTTTCTATGAGAGAATGTCTCATATTGTTGGGCAAGGATTTCTCTATTGTTTGCTAAGACCTCATCTGTGCCACCGAATTGTTCCTTCAGGGCATTCCAGAGATCATGAGCAGTTTCATGATGCATAAGCCCTGAATAGATTTCATTAGGCAGTGCCATGGCCAGAATTCCATGGGCTTTAGCATCAATCTCAAACAGTTTCCGATCTTCATCAGAGTATTGTTCCTTCTTCTTCAGAACCATTTGATTGGTTTCCGGATTGTTCACCATAGGCTTATGTGGTCCATGTACCACAGATGTCCAACAACCTGAACTGTTAACAGACAGGTGATGAAGCATTCTTCGTTGCCATATGTTATACTCGGTCCTAACCAGCATCGGAGGCTTGGTTGAGGAACCGGTATTGTGAGGATCATTAGAAGGAGTAGTCATCTCAGATTCAATCAAATTCATTAAGCTATAAACAGATTTAGAACAAAACACAACAACCAATTGAACCAAGAGAGATCTCAAAATAAATGAACGAAAGCGACAGAAATTCAATAATCTATAACCAGTTCTTGCGAATATGCTAATTCAATCAAACATAGATATCAATTAGCAGTTTCAATGATCAATTGTTAGATCGATCAATTTAACCTGCTCTGATACCACTTGTTAGGATCAGTGATCTACTTTGGATTGATTAGAGTATAGCAGCGGAATTCTAACAATGAATTAGCCAATTCACAAGAACGAAAGAATTCAATGAAGAACAAAAACGGTTATAGATAGAGAGAATTCTGCAAATATATTTCATTCAATATTCGCTTTCGTGGTAACGGAATGTCACACTTACAATTAGGTCGACCCTCTTATATAAGAGATGTGACGTCTGCTGATGTCACTTGATAGTGACATCTAACAGAATTATCCAACTGAAACAAACTACTGAAGATGTCAAAACAGCTGACATCTTCTTACAAAAATACTAAGTGTTATCAGTTACTATAACTACTGAAAAACATAAAACTACTGATACTACAACGACTGAAGAACAAGCTCTTCAGTCGTTTTACAAAACTACTGAAAGTAAAAACATAAAACTACTGATATCACAACTACTGAAGAGGTACTCTTCAGCTGTTGTGACAAACTACTGAAACTTCAGTACTTGGTCTTCAGACTTGAACTTCAGACGTTTCATCCTGATGACTTCAGTAGATATCATCAGCTGATGTCTTCAGTCTTTGTCTTCAGACTTTGTACACCAGTTGTTGATCTTCAGCACTTGTAGACTCTTCAGCTGTTGTACTTCAGTACTTTGGTCTTCAGCTTCAGCACTTGTGTTCTTCAGCTGTTCAGCTTCAGCACTTGTGTTCTTCAGCTGTTCAGCTTCAGCACTGTGTTCTTCAGCTGTTGACTTCAGCACTTTAGTCTTAGCTGTTGAAGTCTTCAGCACTTGATCTTCAGCTGTTGAGTTTTCAGCACTTGTCGAACTCTACTGAAGCCTTCAGCAGTTGTTGTGATATCATGGGGACTTAGAGGTTTTCTGATCTTGGCTCATTGGTTCTTTTGGTCCAACCCTTTCCTCCTGCATCAACACACATCCATCCCCGCATAGGAAGCATCGGAAAATACACCAAATCTTCGCTTCCACCTTTTGACGGTCCCATAATCCCCTGGGATTCATTACATGACCCAAAACTAAACCTCGCGCAACCATAATACGCACTTGGAGAATTTAGCATACAACTTCTCCCTTCTCAATATCTCCAACACCTCCCGAATATGACTGGCATGCTCGTCCTCACTCTTGGAATAAATCAATATATCATCAATAAACACATTCACTTATTCATTCAACATCGGCCGACACACTCGATTCATCAAGTCCATAAAAACCACTAGTGTGTTGGTCAAACCAAAAGACATAACGAGAAACTCGTAGTGTCCCTAATGCGTGCAAAAGCTGTTTTAGGAATATCTTACTCCTTAACCTCCATCTGATGGTATCCAGATCCAAGATCTATCCTCGAGAACCCTCTGGCACCTTGAAGCTGATCAAATAGGTCATCAATTCCCGATAAGGGGTACCGATTCTTCACTGTCAACTTATTCAGCTCACGATAGTCGATACATATCCTCGTGCTACAGTCATTCTTCTTCAAAAATAAAACTAGAGCACCCCAAGGAGAGATACTCGGTCTAATAAACCCCTTATCAAGCAAATCCTGCAGTTGCTCCACTAGTTCCTTCATCTCCGTTGGAGCCAACCGCTAAGGTGCCTTAGCAATAGGTTGGGCACCCAGTATCCAATGAATCAGAAACTCTATCTCCCGGTCAGGTGGCACTCCTGGTAAGTCTTCAGGAAACACGTCTAGAAAGTCACACACAACCGACACAGCAGAAAGTTCTGGTGTTGGGTTTTCCACATCCTTCACATAAGCCAAGTAGGCACCACATCCACGTCTCATGCACTTTCCCGCCACCGCTATCGAAGTCACCTTTGGAATCGTCGTGACTCCATTATCGTAAACCGTCACTGTAGTCCTTTAAGGAGCTGTTAATCAAACCATCCTCTCGCGACACACAATGCTCGCATTGTAGTCTGCCAACCAATCCATTCCTAGGACTACATTGAACCCGCCTAAGGTCTTCACAAATTGTCTAACAGGAAAGTTGTGACCTCCTACTTCTATGTCACAACCCTTTATCATCGCAAAAATCCGGGTAGACCCTCCTATGGCAGTTTCTACATCAAATGGCACATTTACACTACTACTAGTAACAGACAGTTTAGCATAGAAAGAAGTAGAAACAAACTTTTACCGGCACGAGAATCAAATAACACAGAGGCTAAAGTTTGGTTTACTAAAAACATACTTGACACAGCATCGGGGTCCATCCTAGCCTCCCCTTGCATCATTGTGAACGCTCTGGAACTTACCCTCTGCCCTTCTCCTCTAGCCATCTTCACTCCTGATCCTTCATCGCTTGGCTTCTTACAATCTCTACTCAGGTGACCATTCTCTCCATAGTTGTAACACCTTAGCACCCCACATTCCCTTCCTATATGGCATGGCTTCCTGCACTTGAAGCAGATGCTTGAACCCCATTTGCATTCTCCCGAATGTTCCTTCGTGCATTTACCACACTTCTTCAATCCTAAACCAGATGTGACCACATGTCGGTCATCCACCCAAACACGCTTATTGTTCGTCGGGACACCACCCCATCCAGTCCTCTTCCTAGTCCAGTTTCGGTCTCCATCATTCTCCCTACTCACCTCAACCACCTCCACACTCATGTCATCATACAGCCTCCCCGCCAATCAACTATCGACCTAAACGTGCTTGGTCGGGCAGCAATCATGTGCCTGTTGTTGTCTGCTGGCAATACCTGAATATACCTCTTCATCTTTCATGATAGAGGTGTCACCTGATAAGGTAATAGTCATGCCATTTCATTGAACATGGTGGTGTATTGTTGATGTGTCATCCTTCCCGCCTCGAATTGCAGGAACTCGCTCTTAACTTTATCCATCTCCCTGTGAGGACAAAACTCCTCAGTCACCAGCTTCTTCAACTCCGGCCATCTTATTCTTCTAATAGCATCACTACCCTCTGCTTGGACAATATTGTCCCACCAACACAGAGATGAGTTCACAAACGAGTGGGCAGCAAACTTCACCTTTTGGTCCTCTCGACACTAACTAATGTTCAGAACAACTTCCATTTCTCTCACCACCAGTGAGCAGCAGCAGCAGTTCTATTACCATGAAAAGTAGGGGTCTTGCATATTTGTAATGCCCCATAGTTGCAGCCTCATGCCGCCTCTGGCGTAGGCTCTTCTTCTTCCTCTCCTTCTTCGTCATCAGAGAGAACCATCTCCGTCTCGGGCTGTCTTCTTTCGCCCGTAGGTCTACTTCTCACCTTCCTTTCCCCTTCCCGTAAAACTTTAATCAGTTCAGTCACTACAGACGTAAGATTGTCGAGATGACCTGATGCACCTCTTCAACCACAGCCTCTTTCACCGAGGCCCTTAAGTTAGCACTCTCATCACCGCCCTCCGGATGAGGGTCTCTAGTTCTTCACGAACCACCTTTTCGGCTCAAGGCCTTCCTCTCGTAACCTGTGGTTTAGAACCATAACCTTCACCACGTGAAGCTTTAGATGATCTACCATCGGCCATCCTCAAACGCACACTAAAAGATTCAAACACCAACAATGTCATTCAAGGGAACAGCTCAGTTTTTGTCAAATATAGTAAGTCCCTAATTACAGTGGCCAGTTATGACTAGCCACTTACTTTACTCCTCATACCCCAAGCGTTACCTGTTTTTGACTACATCAATATCTAAATCTACCAGCAACACATAATCACATAACATGTGCATGTAATACCGGTTAATCATTAAGAAACTACCTGATGGCATGCAACTACTTGGACTGGCATCCCTTCCCTTTCCGTCCCATTCCCAGTTTAAGTTAAGGTTTATTTTGAAAATTTACCAATTTCACTTAACCTTTGGCTCTGATACCAACTTGTAAGGCCCTGTTCTCGGGACGCTTACAGCTAGCCAATCATTGCTCATAAAACATATAGTTACATGTAACTTTCATAAAACATCACAACGAAACATTGTGAATCCAAGGATCACAATAAGGAATTATCAGTGTCGGTTGAAGGAAAGTCATCGTTGGCTTGGTTTAATTGTTTTGTAGTAAATTTCAATATCAATAAAGATTAAGAACACACTAAAAGAAACACAATTAATGAATAATATGTATTTCATTAAAACATGTTAATGATTACAAATAATGAATGAATGATATTAAATTTTGTGATGAATGATGCGACGGCTGCTAGGGTTTTTGTGAGATTTGATGTGATGTTTGCTGTTTGTGGAAATTGTCATATTGCTATTGCTGTTGTCGTCAAAGCCACCATGATTCGAAACCTAGAATCCATTAGTATAGACAATGATGTTTCTATTATAGGAAACACCGGATCTCTTGGGATTTGAAATGTTTCTGTTAAGGAATCATCGGATTTCTTGCAATTCACATAACTTTCTTGTTGAGTTGTTGACTTGTAACACTTGTATTATACAAGTGTTTGGACTCTGCAGGAATAGTGTCTCCCGTAGATATTTTGTTCTTCCGTAGAAGTCTTGTTCTTCAGTAGATGTTTTGTTCTTTTGAAGCAATCTTGTTCTTCCGAAGCAAACTTGTTCTTTAGATCTGGTTGTTCATCCACAGAAGATCTTCGGATGTAATTTTACTTGTCAGAAACATATCTACGCACGAAAAAATGTTCATGCGTAGATGTTTCTTACACTTTGTCAATTTCAGAGATTGACCAAGTATAATGTCTGTACCTGCAACCATACATAAATCAACACACATATAAATGGGTTAACCTATATATATAAAGCATACACAATAATGAATTACAACCATTCGTTACAGATATTAATTCAAGTACTAAGCCTATACATAATGACTAGATCTACTGATCCTAGACCTAACAATACTCCCCCTTAGGCTTAGATACTTGTAATCAGTTATTCAAAACTGAAAGTTCTTTCAATCTTGCCACCATCCTTTTGTTGATGTATGATACTACATCCTTTTGATCATGGTACTTGTACTTGATCTTTATTCTGCATATCTGCAGGATCGTTGAAGGGTGTAGAGTTACAACACAACAACACCAAGCGGAGATAAACTAAACTTAGATGAAACAATAAACCGGATTAACCAAGTGGTGACACTAAGAACACAGGTAATATATGAGACAAAACACAAAAAACACAAGTGTTTGGTTTTCAAGAATGCAGTATATTACCTTCTTTATGTTCTATTACAAGTGTTACAAAAGCATATTCGAAAGATACAAGAACATGAGATACTTATACAACATCCTATAACCGGTTATACTTTGAAAGCCAGCTGGATACAATTGACTAGACACACACAAAATCAATTGTAGAGTTAAAAGGCAGATTGCCTTTTGACTAGTGACTATGACATGCCATAGCTCACATCCTTATCTATTACAGAAAGGATAAAGTACATAAAGTAGAAAGTTACAAACTCAAGACCTCAATGTATAGTTACCAAAAGCATGGACCTTTTCACCAAACCATGTTAGTTGGTGACTTGCAGAGTTGTAGTGGAAAGGTGTCCAGCTTTATGGAACAGTACATCAGATAAAGCATGTTACTAAAAGTCTTCAGAAGAAATCTGTCTTCATGAACTTGAAGCTTCGAAAGACTTTGTCTCTGAGGCTTCGGAAGACTTCATCTTTGGCTTCGGAAGATGTTGGTTTGGCTTCGGAAGATTTCACACTTAGAGTATTTCTGTTGCACATGTGAAACTTCCGAAGCATTCCACTTTAATGCACTTGTGCAGCATGCAGGAAAGACTAAAGATGTTTAGGTTGCATCAGCCTCTTCATTAAACTCTACAAACTCCCCCAAGGCTGATGCTACCAAAACATTTAGAAAACTTCATATATTAACAGTCTTCATTAGGATGATCACCATTCCTTTCTTCATAAGATGATCAGGATCCTTCAGGCTATCAAAGTTTCTTCTCATGTCAAAAAGGTCATGCAGAGGCAAGTGAAACATATCTTGCTATGTATAGATGTCTTCAATGTCTTGATCTCTGATAACATGCCACCTTTCTGGATTTGTGGTGTATGTCCAAGACAAGATGGGTCTTCCTGATACTAGAGGAGCTACTGAAGTTGGATTTGATTAAGCTTCCTCTGGCTGCACATCCTCAGGTTGTTCTGATTCATCCTGAGGTTCAGAAGGGGATGCAGGCTTCTTCTTCTTGTTAGACTTTGGTTTAGAAGCCATCCTTTTCCTTCTTTTTCAAAATTTTAACTGAGAAGACTGGCCTGCAGCACCAGATTGATCTTACTATCTTTCTCAGTTGGGACTTCCTCTCTCTCAGGTTCAGATGGAGAGGTAGGTTGACCCTGCTGTAGATCAGAAGATGAAGCTTGCTGAGCATTAGCAGGAGGTCCGGGTTGTGTTGTGTCTATTTGTTCAACCTTAACCTCCACTTCAGGTGGGGCCTAACTTGGAGTGGAGTGTAGGTCGGTGAACTCTCCACTCTTAATCTTCTGCTTGATTACCCTGATATGCTCATCCATAGTGGATAGAGACATGGGTCCAAGTCTCCTTCCGGAGAATCCATACAGCTTCAAGAAGCTCATCATCCTCTGCTTATTAGCAACTTCTTCATGCTCTTTTGGATGATGGCTCTTGACTTTGCAGCTTCTTGCCTCAGCTTCTTCTTTGTTGTCTTTCTTTCCTTGACTAACCCAAGCTCAAGTTGTTTTAAATACTCAAACTCATATAGTCATAAGGTAGGGAAGAAGTGCATCTGCCTGATAAAGGCCTGTGGCACTCAGGTAGTTAATCATCTTGATTTTGTCTTCTTCCTTATCTACCTGAGGTTCTTGTTGAACCATATCCTCTTGTTCAGGACTTTCTTGAACTGGTGAGAGGGTAGGCATACCTTTGTATATTCTTTTTCTTCTTCCCTCTTCTTTGGCTTGTACTAGGAGTTCTGTATCTTCTACCTCCTTCTTCTCTCTTGACCTTTCCAGATCAACCAGCTTATTCAATTCATCCAAGGGGAGAGAAATGACATTATCTATGTCATAGTTCCTAGTTTGCAAATAGTTGATCCTGACTGCTCTTAACTCATCATTCTGAGTATCTGGTTTGGGAGCAGCCCTGATTGCAGACTCCATGAGTCTTGGAGACTCAATAGAGGAACTTTCTCCCCGTAGCCTCCTTTTCCTCTCTCTCTGCTCCTCCTCAATCTCCTCAGATGTCATCTTTCTTTTCCCTTTGTCACTCTCTGACCTTTGTAACTCAGGGTGGAGAGAGCTTTGGCCTTCATTGCTCGTTACAGCATCTGAGCTCAGGCCAGAGAGAGTTTGAGAAGCACCTTCACCAGCAGTGTCTCAGAGGAATATGGATCTCTATAGCAGTTGGAGATGATGAGACAGGGCTCTCAGGTTCTGTCACTGGGCCTTCTATCAAGGTTTCCCCTATGAAGCTAATCTTAGGGTCTGCCTCAACATCCAGTTGACCGATGACGTTGCCTGATTGCCTTAGTCTCCTTCTTAGGCTGAACTCTACAATGATCCTGTCTTGGATTCTTTAGCCAGCCTGTCAGCTTGTCTTGATTGGCATGGGTTGACAAGTGGCATGTTGACTAGATCCAGACCTTCACAATTGTCCAAGTTCTGAAAATTGAAGACTTCTTGCTATCCTTGAACTCTTATGATGATGGGGGCCTTCTTGTTGTTGTCATCCCTCCACCCAATAATGTGATTGAAGGATGGTGAAGGTGAAATAGCCCTTGGTAACCCATCCTCAAACAGACTCTGTATGAAGGAGTCTGTGTAGTCCACATCAATGTGAACTAGAGGAGGTTGTTGAGAATGCACAGTCGCAAGTGAGGATGGTGAGTCCTCAATGTCCATTCTCTCGGAGGAACTCCCAGGTTCTGTGGCTGTAATGACTTTCTCCCTCCTTTTTGGTAGCATCACCCACTTGCATAGGTGAGCTGGAGGATAGGTCAATCACATCCACAAGTTCTTATGTTCCTGGTTGAGCTCTCCTTAATGGTCTCCCAGCTAGTTTTTCCTTAAGATATGAAATCTCAAGTTGCTGATCATTGATCCTGTGTTGTAAGGTAGTCACCTGAGATTCAAGGTGACTGACCTTTGAGACTAGGTAAGTGCATGTTTTAGACAGGTTTTGCACTTTTAGTCTCAAATCCCCCTCATCTTCATCAGAAGAATCACTGGGGGTGAGAAGATTGGACCAGAGTCCTTTCTCTCCTGACCAGTTCTAAGTTCTTGGCTACTGGATTTCCTCTGCTCACTGGCAATCTCAGTTAAGATGTTAGTGGGCTGAGTTGCCATGGTTGAGGTCTTAATGATGTAATCACTTTCAGAATTGAGAGCCTCTTCCATATGGACATCCTGAACAGGTTTAGGAGTGTCCACCTCAGTTGTAGGTGACTGATGTGGGATAGATGTAGGAGACTTAGTAGTAGTCATCTCTCTTTGAATATAGGGAAAGAAGAGAGATTCATTATACTCACTGAAACCTATATCTTCATCAATATAGAATTCAAGGTTGGGAATGGGTTGGTTGAGATCTATAGGCTGGGGATGGTAACTGTCCCCTGAAGGTTGATCACTTGAGTGTTGAGACTCAGAGTGATGGCTTAAGGCAGCAGGGCTAATAAGCTCATCAGGCTGAGCATGAGGAACCTCAGCACTGATTCTTAAAGATATGGGAGTGGTCTACTCCTCAGGAGAAATGGGAGCTCCAGTGTCCACTTTTTCCTGTATGGGTGAGTATATGGGGACCTCCACAGACTGAATATTTTGAGCAGGGGTTCGTTGTATTTTCTTTGGTAGGTGATGGAGATTTGAGGCTGTGTGGGTGGTTGGGAAGTAGCAGGTGTGGGTTCAACACTAGCTTGTGCTGCTAGGTTGTCACCTTGAGCAATGAGCTCTAACATTTTTAGGACTAGGGCTATTTCTACATCAGAGAATCCAACAGTGGACTTTCTCAGTATTTTAAAGATGTCGGGCTTCATCTGTTCCAATTTAAGAATGTTACCTGTTTCCCTTAACTGTGAGCCCAGTTCACAGTTAAGAATGTACTGGACATATCTAGGAAACATGGAATATTCTAAGGAGTCTAAATTAGCAAGCAAATTTGTATAAAGAAACTAAGAGTACCTAAATTTGACCCCTTGAACCATTCCATGGACTATGAAGGAGAGATCTTTAGGAATCTGGTCCCATCCACCATGCTTGTTTTTATAGAGAAATCTCCCTCATACCCCATCTACTCAAAAGAATGATTAACAGCTTCCTTTGGGAAGAACACCTCACCTTCTTCATCATCCAGCTGAAGATTGTTCTCCCGTGCACTGTGGCAGACAGTGCCTTCTCCCCATCCATAATGACCTCTTGGCAGGTCTTCCATAATTCAAGCAACTAATCCTCATAGAGTGGAGGATCAATGGGGAGGGAGGTGAAGTAGTTTGACAGAGACAAGAAACGACAAACCTCTGAGAAATGAGGATCTTTCTCAGAGCATAACAGAGCAACTTGATTGTGTTGTCTGTGTAGCTGCATGGTAAAGTTGGGATCATTTATGTGAGCAAGGTTGGCCATTTTGAAGTAGCTTAAGGACGAAGGAAGAAGAAAGAAAGAAATTTCACAGAGAAATTTGGGTTTTAGGATTGGAGGAAGAACAGATGATAGAAAGAGGGGGAAACTGTTGGGTTTATATGTGAGAAGGATTTCAGATAAAGTTTAATGAAAGAGGATAAACTTTGAAATCCGGATGTTGGTCCCACCTCTGAAAAATAGTTTAATTTTTGCTTAAAAGTAGTTTTCTTGGAAGTCAAAAAGCTTCCGAAGGTTAATTATCTTTGGAAGTTTTAATTAAAAAGCTTTCGAAGCTAAAATGACTTCGGAAGAATTTCCTGAGAGATTTGAAAATTTTGCTTCGGAAGAAAAATTAAAGCTTGAGTGCTTTGTGTAAAACTAACAAAGCTTCTGAGAGTTAATTTTGCTTTGGAAGTAAATGGTCCTTAAAAATGAGTAAGTGTCTGAGACAAATATTTAAGCTTCGGAAGATAAATTTGAAAACTTTTCCGAAGGTAAACTTCTTAGACAGTTATTTATTTTGAAAGCATGATTAACTTCCGAAGTTAAAAACATAACTTCTGAAGTATCAGAAATTTCAAAAATCTAAGAAAAGTCTTCAAAAAGAAATTTTCATCCAAAGAAAACATGAGCTTATGAAAGTGATTAACTAGACAACTTAGGACACCTATGAATTTTAAAGAAATAATAAGAATTAGATTTAACAAAGATCTACTCAAGGTTGATCATTCCAATAGTTGATATAAGATACTTAAATCTCTGTTCATCAAAACCTTTGTAAACAGATCAGCATATTGTTCATCTGTGTGAACCTTGACTAGTTTAATTAATCCCTTTTCATAGTTATCTCTTATTAAATGATACCTGATATTGATGTGCTTTGTTGTTGAGTGCTGCACAGGGTTCTCTGTGATTGAGATAGCACTGTTGTTGTCTATGTGAATGGGAGTCTCCTTGAAGTTTAATCCATAGTCCAGCATCCGATTTGAATCCAAAGTACTTGAGCACATCAGCTTGCAGCAGCAATGTATTCAGCTTCAGCAGTTGATGCAGAGACAAAGGATTGTTTCTTGCATCACCATGAGACAACCCTTTGTTGGACCAAAAGAACCAATGAGCCAGATCAGAAAAATCTTTAAGTCCCACAAGACATCACAACAACTGCTGAAGACTTGATCAGCTGTTTGACAAAGTCTGAAGATCAACAGCTGAAGACTAAAGTACTGATGACTTTAACAGCTGAAGACCAAAGTCTGAAGATCAACAGCTGACGACTAAAGTACTAAAGATCAACAGCTGAAGTACAAAGACTGAAGACATCAGCTAAAGACATCAGCTAATGACAACAACTGAAGTTCAGAAGTCCAAGTACTGAAGCCTTCAAAGTTTGTCACAACAGCTGAAGAAGCATTCTTCAGTTGTTGTGATGGTTTCCTTTCAGTAGTTCTATTTTCTATTTTAGTACTTGTAAAACGACTGAAGAGCATGTTCTTCAGTCGTTGTAGTTTCAGTAGTTTCTTTTCAGTAGTTGTAGTGATATTTAACACTTCAATACACGTCACATCTCCTATATAAGAGATGTCGACCTAATTGTGCGTGTGACATTTTGCCACCACGAAAGCATATGAATGAAATATTCTATTTGCATAATTCTCTCTCTCTATAACCGTTTACTCTTACATTGAATATCAATTGTGTTCTTGTGAATTGTCTAATTCATTGTTCGAATTCCGCTGCAATACTCTCTAATCAATCAAACTTAGATCACTAATCCTAACAAATGGTATCAGAGCAGGTTAATCATTGATCGATCTACCAATTGATCATTGAAACTACTATTCGATATCTATGTTTGATTGAATTAGCATATTTGCAAGAATTGGTTATAGATAATTGAATCTCTGCCGCTTTCGTTATCTGCTTTTGAGTTTTCTCTTGATTCAATTTGGTTTGTTGTGTTTTGTTCTAAATCTGTTAAAACTAATTGAATTTGGTTGAATCTGAGAATGACTACTCCTTCTAATGACCCTCACAATACCGGTTCCTCAACCAAGACTCCGATGCTGGTTAGGACTGAGTATAACATATGGGAACGAAGAATGCTTCATCACCTGTCTGTTAACAGTTCAGGTTGTTGGACATCTGTGGTACATGGTCCACACAAGCCTATGGTGAACAATCCGGAAACCAATCAAATGGTTCCGAAGAAGAAGGAACAATACTCAGATGAGGATCCGAAACTGTTTGAGATTGGTGCTAAAGCACATGGTATTCTGGCCATGGCCTGCCTAATGAAATCTATTCAGGGCTTATGCATCATGAAACTGCTCATGACCTCTGGAATGCATTGAAGGAACAATTCGGTGGAACTGATGAGGTCTTAGCAAACAACAGAGAAATCCTTGCCCAACAATATGAGACATTCTCTCATAGGAACGGTGAGACACTGACTCAACAGTTTGAGCGTTTTTCCTATTTGATCTCTGAGCTGAAAATGGTCAAACATGAATACACCAATAGCTAGATGAACAATAGATTCCTCAGATCACTGCCTGAGAGATGGGACACATACACCATTGTCCTACCCTCCAGTGCAAATCTGGATAGCCTATCTGTCACCTAACTCCATGGGAAACTGTTTACATTTGAAAGAGAGATAGAGCAGAAAAGGAAACTGGCATCATCAGGAAAGCTCACTCATGACTTTGTACCAGGGAACACTGCCTTGGTTGGTCATGAGTCAGAATATGCTTCATCTGATAGTAATTATGATGAGCATATAGATTTTTCTTCAAACAGTCCTGATCATGCATTTGTTGGTGTTGATAGTCAGTCTAGCTGTAATAGTGGCAATTTGTGCTTCATCATGGATGATCTCAAGGGTATTGCTGAGGATGACTTAGAAGAGATGGAAATTCTAAGTCAAATGGCCTTGGTTAATATCAGAACTCCAAAATCCTACAAGAGAACTGGTAGGAAATTCCCTAGACTCTCTGGCAAAACCAAAGTTGGTTTTGACAAAAGTAAGTTGAGGTGTCAAAAATGCCACAGGCTTGGGCACTTTGCAAGAGAGTGTAGATCATCTGGATCTAACTCCTCTGCACCCTTTGTGACCTTTCCAAGTAATATTCAACAAAACAGAGGGCAACATCCTGCTAGTTCTGGTCATCATTCACAACCTATATCTCCTGCATATTTTGTCCCTCAGGGTCCAATGTCATATCCATATCCCTGCTATTACATGCCTCAGCCAAATCCAGTTCAAGCTCCTATTGCACAACAACCACAAGCATTACCTGAGCCTCTACCATATCAATCATCTCAATCACAACCTCATCACAGCTTCTTCACCCCTGGCATTGTTGACTGGAGTAGTTTACCAGATGATCTCTCTGGTAACGAGCATTTATTTGCTGGTGATGGTCAACATGGTGGTGAACATCCTTTTGGGAATCTAGTTCTCATGGCCCTGGAATCTACTGAGATTTCATGCTCCAATGCATCTTCTTCACAGGTAAATCAGGTATCCTCTGAGGCTAAGGCCAAGCTTTGTTTTGAATCTTGCATAGATGCATTTATCTCTATTAGAGAGGCAAATGTAGCTTTAATAAATCAATATTTAGAACTTGAGCAAAACCTTTCCAAAAGAAAAGCTGAATATGAGTCTGTTATTAAGGATAAAGATGATGAGATTTATAAGCTTAAATGCCAATTAAATGATGAAAAGGCTAAGCTAGAGGTCATTCTTGAGGACCATAGAGAACTCAAAGAAAAACTTGCAGTTACCCAGTTGAGTGTGACCGCTGGGTGTCATCATGCAAGGGATTTGAAATGCTGCTCAGCAAGCAATTTGCTTCGAATGTGAAGTTTGGAATTGGTTACAACCACATTGCACCACCAACAGATTTTAGTCCAAAACCAATAGTAAAATCTGAAGGTGAAAGCAATTTCCAAACCACATCATCATGTGCATCATCCTCAAGCGATCTCCCAAAATCACAAGATGAAATTAGTGTTGATACCTCAGCAAATCAATTAGCTGATGGGTTAACTACTGATAAGCACATGAAGCTGAGTACTTCAGATGTTGTCCCTCAAAGTACCTCAAGTACTGAAGGACAAGTTACAACAACTGAAAAGCATTTCAAATCAGCTGAAATAAAAGAATTAACAACTGCTGATAAAGAACAGCTGAAGAACAAGTCTTCAGTTGTTACAGATCCTTCAGTACTAAACAAAAGTACTGAAAGGAGGAAAGTACTAAAGAGCACACCTTCAGTAGTTTCCACATCAACAGTTGATCAATCCAAGATGAAGAATAAGCCATGTGAAATATGTGGTAAATGCAATCCTCTTTCTGATGAATGTTGGTACAAAAAGGGTTCCAAATTCAACAGAGATAAGCTCATTAAAATCTAGATGGATGAAATGAAAACTGATTTTGAGACCAAGTTTGTACCACAATCATCCCAATGTGATAAACCCAAGACTTCAACTAAATCCAAAAGAAGCATAGGGTTCATCACAAAACAGCTGATAGTGCTCCTAATGATAAACATCAGACTAAGTCTGTGAATTTTAAGGAGGAAATGGTAGGTCACAGGAAGTCATCAAACGCAAGTACTGATATGTCACAAGAGCTGAAAGCTTTGGCTACAAATCAGACACAACTTGTTATGATGGTTTAGCATTTGTTGGGGAGAGTTAACCAACTAGATGCACCTGTGATCAAACCACTGAAAAGGCACTCCAAGCCCAAATCCAAGGAATCCATTTCCGTACCATCTCCTTCTTCATCGGTTGTTAATCATAAGAAACAAGTTATGGTTACATCTATTGATGAAAACAGACCCAAAACCAAAAAGGTTTGGGTCTCTAAACCTAACTAGTTACTTTTGATGAATGCAGGGTTCTTCAGCATGCCAAAGGAGCATCTGGTATGTGGACAGTTGAGGATCTATCCATATGACTGGGAGCAGTTCTCTTCATAATGACTACTCTGAAGGAAAGAAGGGATTTGTTTCATTTGGAAATGATGCCAAGGGTTACATCATTGGGAAAGGATTTGTGTCTAATGGACAAATCCTGTTTGATGATGTTAACCATGTGGAGAATCTCAAGTATAATTTGCTGAGTGTCAGTCAGATGTGTGATAAAGGGCATGTTGCACTTTTCATAAGCTAGAACTGCAGGATTCTGTCTTCCCAAGTTCTGAGGCTAATTGACAAGGTATTGGATGAACATACTCTCATGAAGGCCAACAGGATTGGAAGAGTATATGCCTTGGATCTGTCAAAGAAGATTGATTTGAAGGGTCATCCATGCCTGTTCTCCAAAGCCTCTCCTCAGGAATCTAAACTGAGACATAGAAGGCTGGGTCATGTTAATCTCAAAAACATGAATGAACTGATCCACAATAGTTTAGTGAGAGGTCTGCCAATAAAGGAGTTCCATTGTGATGAAACCTGCACTACTTGTTTAAAAGGAAAACAACACAAAGTCTCATTCCCTCCTATTGAAGAACCTAAGTCCACTGCCTGCTTGCAGTTACTGCACATGGATCTATTTGGTCCTGTGAGAGTGATGAGCATGGCAAAGAAGAAATACTGTTTGGTAATTGTGGATGATTACTCCAGATTTGTATGGACTTTCTTTCTGCATTCAAAGGATGAGGTTGCTCAGAAGATTATAAATTTTGTGTTGTATGTTGAGAAGCTGTATTCCCTATCTGTCAAGTGTATCAGAAGTGATAATGGAACAGAATTCAGAAACCATACACTTGATGATTTTTATCTCTCAAAGGGAATCAAGAGGCAGTTTAGCATCCCAAGGACTCCAGAACAAAATGGAGTAGTGGAGAGAAAGAACAGGACCTTAACTGAAGCTGCAAGGTCTATGTTGGCTGACTCTAGTTTGCCATTGACCTTTTGGGCTGAAGCTGTCAATACAGCTTGCTATGTGCAAAATAGAGTGTTAGTAAATCAGAGGTTGATGAAGACTCCATATGAAGTTCTACATCATTTGGCTCCTTTGATTTCATTTTTCAGAGCCTTTGGGTCTCCTTGTTTCATTCTCAACACAAAGGATCAACTCCACAAATTTGATCCTAAGGTGGATGCAGGGTATTTTGTTGGTTATTCATCTACTTGCAAGGCATACAGAGTCTTCAACTGCATAACAAAGATAGTTGAAGAGACTCTGCATGTGAAGTTTAATGAATCTCCAAAGGACAAGATTCCACAAAACCCTGTGGAGTTACTTGATTTGGACATACTACAATATGTTCATTATCAACCTCCAGCTGTTGCAGCTCATGTGGATAAATCATCTTCTGCAACATGTCTTCCACCTGGTGGTACTGAAAATGATGATGATATCAGTTCTCACCTTTTCAAGTTTAGTGACCAACTGCCTGAGTCTGCTAAACTTGATGTTCCTGTAGCATTAGTAGCTCCATCCACAACAAATGCTGATGAGATTTCTGATTCCTCTACATCATTTGATTTGCCATCTAATACTTGGTTTCAAGAATCTGAATCAACATCTGCTGCTGTTGAGCCTGCTACAAACACTTGCACTCATCTCATAGTGTACCAAGAGCTGAAGAATCACCCCATGTGTCAAATCATTGGTGATATCAATGCTGGTGTCTCAACCAGAAGTCAATTGTCTAACTTCTGCTTCTATGCTCTCTTCATCAGTCAGCAAGAGCCAAAGAACTATCATGTTGCTTTGAGAGACAATGGATGGGTTGAAGCCATGCAGCTTTAGCTACTTCAGTTCAAAAAGCAGCAAGTGTGGGAACTGGTTCCTCTACCCCCAGGTAAGTGTGCAATAGGCACTAAATGGGTGTTTAGAAAAAAAAACTGATGAAAATGGGCTTATTGTCAAGAACAAGGCTAGACTGGTTGTACAAGGGTTTTCACAAGAAGAAGGTATTGATTATGATGAAACCTTTGCCCCTGTAGCCAGACTAGAGGCAATTAGATTGTTCTTAGCCTATGCTGCATTCCACAACCTTAAAGTTTTTCAAATGGATGTCAAAAGTGCATTTTTATATGGTAAAATAAAGGAACAGGTTTATGTGTGTCAACCACCAGGTTTTGAGGATAATAAACATCCAGATTGGGTTTACAAGCTTGATAAGGCTCTTTATGGGTTGAAACAAGCTCCTAGAGCCTGGTATGAAACATTATCAAATTTTCTTCTTCAAAATAATTTCACTAGAGGCTCCATAGATAAAACTTTGTTCATTAAGAAGGTGGATCAGCATAAGCTACTTGTTCAAATTTATGTTGATGATATTATTTTTGCATCCTCTGATCCCTAGTTGTGTGATGATTTTACATGTTAATGAAACAAAAGTTTGAAATGAGTGCAATGGGAGAATTACAGTTCTTTCTAGGCTTGCAAATCAAAGAAAAGGCTGATGGAACCTTTATTCATCATTCAAAATATACAAAAGATCTTTTGAATAAGTTTGATTTACAAAATTGTAAGCCCTGTTCTACTCCCATGTGTAACACGACACAATGGATGCCGATCAGAAAGGTAAAGCTGTTGATGAAACACTACACATGTATGATTGGGTCCTTGATGTACTTAACAGCTTCTAGACCAGATATCATGTTTGCAACTTGTGTTGTGCTAGATTTCAGGCTGCTCCTAAAGAGTCTCATTTGATTGCATCAAGAGGATCTTTAGATATATGCAAGGTACACAATCTCTAGGTTTATGGTATCCACTGGACACTCTTGCAAATTAGTTGCTTTTTCTGATAGTGACTATGCAGGGTGTAAGTTAGCCAGAAAGTCAACTTCTGGTAGATGTCAATTCCTAGGCAACTGTTTGATTTCTTGGTAGAGTAAGAAGCAAACATCTATTGCTACATCCACTGCTGAAGCAGAGTACATTGCTGCTGCAAGTTGTACATCTTAGGTACTCTAGCTTCAGAACCAACTTTTGGATTATGGCATTACAGAGACAAGACTCCATTATTAATGGACAGTGCTTCAGCTCTTCACATTGTCAAGAATCCTGTCTAGCACCTAGGACCAAACATAAAGAGATCAGACACCATTTTATTAGGACTGTTTTGAAAAGGTCTGATTGATCCAAAGTTGTGCCTAGTGCTGATGAGCTTGCAGACATTTTTACTAAGCCTTTGGATAGTTCAACTTTCCAAAACCTAGTGTTAAGGCTTGGTATGCTGCAGCTAGAATAAGTGACAACTACTGATGATCTCAGTAAACAAGTACTGATGATCATTAGTAAACATGTCACAAAATAGTACTGATTATGTTACAAACTGGATGTAGTTATAACTACTGATGTTAGTAAAACAGATAAGTACTGATGTCCTATGAAACAACTGAAAACAGCCAAAAAGACTGATGAGTAAGTGTTGAGGACAGTATGAAACAGCTGAAAAGCTAAGAATTGACGCAAACTATGATGGGAATTTTTCTTCAGTCGTTTACAACTGCTTTTTCATCTTAACAACTGATGACAAAACCATGTCTTCGGTAGTTTCACAATACTGATTACTAACACCAAGTCTTCAGTCGTTTACAACAACTGATGACAAAACCATGTCTTCAGTAGTTTCACAACTACTGATTAACACCAAGTCCTCAGTTGTTTCCAAACATCTGAAGTCAAATCCAGGGTTTTCAGTAGTTTTATAACTACTGATGCCTAAAACCAAGACTTCAGTTGTTTCAACCTCTGAAGGTTAATACCACGTCATCAGTCGTTAACACTACTGATGATTAACACCAAACCCTTCAGTTGTTTCATAATCCTTACCCTATAAATACCTAATCCTACAGAGCTTCATCATCTCAATCTAACGTTCAAAAACTCCAAACCTTCTCTCCATTAATGGCGACCATGCAGCTTAAACCAAGACACAACTGTGTTGCCTACCTTACCAAATCACCCTTCTGGACGAAGTTCGATACTGCCATTGATCTAATGGTCCATTCTCCATACAAAACGGCCTTCTTATCAATCCTACCATTTATACCGAATCCCTAAATCAGTTCTGGATGAACGTCACCTTACCACTAGGGAGAATGACACCGAGCTCTCCAGTCGTTCGTCAACTGCCGTAAGGTGGTCATCACTCCGGCAATCCTTCGCCAAACCCTACAGCTGGATGATGCCACCTTCCCCGCTGGTTATTCAAAGGGCACCATGATCTATCCTTTGCCCAACATGGATACAAGGGTAACCTCAGCGCTTCTACCATCCTAAAGAGGCATTTCCATGACGCAGAACGCCTTATTTTTCATATGGTGAATGTCTGCCTAGCTTCTAAGACTTCGTCTTGGGATCAAATGTCAACAGGTGGCAGCAGGTATTCTTCTCTATCCTTGAGCAACAAAACTTAAATTTTTCTGAAATATTATTTCTTGAACATAAGGATATGGTCTCAAAACCTATTGCTAACCGATGGATATTATATCCACGTTCATATTGGCTCAAAAAAGAGAACCAGCTGAAAGCTGAGGGACTTGTTGGCCTTAGAGTCCCTGCCATGGCTGTATTGCCTGAAGTATACTCCAGGCACAACTCAGACCAGTCACTCAAACAGGCTGCCAAGCTGCGAAAACCCACGCAGCTGGTACCCACAGCCACCACCTCCAAATCCAGAGTCCCCACCAAACCCAAACACAAGAAACCCAAATGGCTCTCCGGGAAATAAGTCCCTGAGGATGCCCCTGCAACACAACGCAGGATTATCTACTGGCCATAACCCCCCAGTAGATACACGTACTCACCCACCCTCAACCACTCAGGCTTCCTCTCAACAGGAGCCTGTAGCAACCACATTTGGAGCACCTAGACATCTGGAACCTTCCTCATTTGAGGAGGTTGCCATTGAAACACACCACTCTCCCCAGGTGCATACTGCTTTCACACCATCTCCCACTGCAACCGCCCCCCAAAGTTACCATAATAGTTGCAAAAGTGCTGACTCAGTTGCATTCCTCCCCCCTACCATAATAGTTGCCAAAATGCTTCTGATACCCAAAGCATAGGGGTTACATGTTCCATCTCCAAGTGTAGAAATGGAGATTCGAACATCTGGTGAGGCCCACTTCTCCTGCTTCAGCATATGATCAGGATGAAGTGGTAATATCCATAAGACCTCACCAGAGGCAACTGCCAATGAAGGACATAGTCCTGAGGCAGGAAGTCCCCAGTACCAAGAACAAGGGCACATGCTACTCCTGATCTACACTCAGAGCATGTACGCCTGATTCAATCAGGAGGTCAGGTTGATTCAGCACAGACTGATGATGACCTGGGCTTTTTCTACAATGTTCTAGCCCACAATACCATCCTAGAGAATGAGGTGAGCAGACTCAAAGAGCTGCTGGCCAAAATGTCTCAGGATCAAAGACCATCTACCCCACAAACCCCATAGATGGCACCTTCAATTGAAGGTTTCCCAAGCACTGAGCCTACACACATAACTAAGCCACCAGCCTCTGCTTTTGGCACCACCTCTCAGGACAGAACCCCTCTGAGCAGATGGTTGCTATCTTTCAAAACTCCTTACCTCTCATCACTCCCATCATCACTGACGTAGTGCATAAAGCCATTGATGAGAGGATTCCCTCAAATCTGCAAAGACTCATTGATGATGCTGTTCATAATCTCTTTCTGCCTTCCAAACCCCTGCTTCCAATGCAACCAAAAAGGGGGAGACTGCAAAGTCTAAGCAGTGAAAGACAGAAAGAAAGAGAGTTGATGCTGAGAAAGAGACTGAAAAAGAGAAGGGTTGAGAAAGAAATGTTCTCAGAACAGTTGATCACCTATAAAAGAAAGAAAAGTGCTGAGTCAACAGCTGATGAAGAAAAATCATTAGAAGACCTTGTTAAAGATGCTGATGAAGCTCATAGCAGATCAATAAATAAAATTATAGATCAGCTATTTAGACATGGTCATGACACACCCACATTAGACTCTGAGAACAGAAGGCTGGAAATAGAAGAGATACAATCATGATGGGCTGGTTATAGTGTGTTGGAAAGGATAAGATTGGAAATCATGATCAGCTTCATAGCTAAATATCTTGGAAGATTATTGATTGAAATCAAGTCATGTTCCAGGGACAGCATCTTCGCAATAACCACCAAGATCTGTTCGTCTGAAGTATATACCAAAGGTCTGGTCATTGAAGCCTTGAATGAAGCTGGTGCTGGGAGCAGGACTGAACTGGTCAAGCAATCCAAAGCCTCACTTACATCAAAATGCTAGAACAACCTGTCAAAATTCCACACATCAAAACCACCACAACCACAACCCACTAAACCAATTCCCTTACCCTCAAAACCTATAGCCGATGATGTACCCCAGAAGAGGAAGAGACGGGTACTGAGGCTAGAAAAGGAAGAAGAAGATAATGATGAAGATGAAGATAGGCTGCCAATCTCAGCAGTTATACAGTTGCCTAAGGCCATAAGTCACCCTCCAACAATTACTCCTGAATCTCAAAGACAAATTGTGAAAGTGAAGTTAGAAGAAGAAGAGCTTCACAAAAAACATGATGAAAATTGTTGAGAAGAGTCGACAAAGCATATGCTGCCACATCTTCAATCATCAATATGAAGAAACATGCTCAGAGATTATACACTCTCAGACACACATTTCAATATCAAAAAGAGAGAGTGAGGATTTGGCCTGATCCTAGGGTGTCTCATAGGATTCAAAAGAAAAATATTCCACAGAGATACATTGGCCAAGTAAAGAAGATTGTAGATGAAGTGATCTCTCTGGCCTTTGTAGTATCACCTTGGGAGATCCTAGATGACTTCAAGAAAGCCTATAAAGCTAAACTGACCCCACAAAAGATGCTGGAGAATAAAGTGGTGAAAAAGGGGTTAGTGTATAGGAGGCTTGAGGAAGTTAGAAAGAATGAGCTCTAGTTGTTCTTAGAGGGTATTCACCCAGATGAATTCGCATATAGAATCATAACAACTGTGGAGCTAAAAATGGGAAGCAGGTCAAATACCTATCTAAGTACTACGGGCCAGAATCACTCTTTGAAGGAGAAGCAGAAGAGCTTACCATGGAGGAACAAGTAACCTTCATTGAGGCCTATACAAGGGAGTCTTACAGACTCATATTTGGAAAGTAGATCTCATGGATGGGGTAACAGCTCTGTGTCCAGTTCCCCAAGATAGAGTTCCCATCCATCCTTTGCCAAACAGATCATTGAGACTTCTTTCCAGGCCTGTGATTACAAGGGTCACTTCTGAGCAGATCTAAAAGACAAAAAGACCAATCTTTCTACCATAATAAGTGGGACATCTTCAATAAGCTTAAAGGTTTTGGCTGCATTGGTTCAGGGGAGTTTGTTGGACCAAAAGAACCAATGAGCCAGATCAGAAAAACCTTTAAGTCCTACAAGACATCACAACAACTGCTGAAGACTTGATCAGCTGTTTGACAAAGTCTGAAGATCAACAGCTGAAGACTAAAGTACTGAAGACTTCAACAGCTGAAGACCAAAGTCTGAAGATCAACAGCTGAAGACTAAAGTACTGAAGATCAATAGCTGAAGTACAAAGACTGAAGACATTAGCTGAAGACATTAGCTGATGACAACAACTGAAGTTCAAGAAGTCCAAGTACTGAAGCCTTCAGAGTTTGTCACAATAGCTGAAGAAGCATTCTTCAGTTGTTGTGATGGTTTCCTTTCAGTATTTCTATTTTCTATTTCAGTACTTGTAAAACGGCTGAAGAGCATGTTCTTCAGTCGTTGTAGTTTCAGTAGTTTCTTTTCAGTAGTTGTAGTGATAGTTAACACTTGGTATTTTTGTAAGAAGATGTCAGTTGTTTGACATCTTCAGTAGTTGTGTTAACTTTCAATAGTTGAATAATTCTGTTAGATGTCACTATCAAGTGACATCAGCAGACGTCACATCTCCTATATAAGAGATGTTGACCTAATTGTGCGTGTGACATTTTGCCACCACGAAAGCATATGAATGAAATATTCTATTTGCAGAATTCTCTCTCTCTATAACCGTTTACTCTTACATTGAATATCAATTGTGTTCTTGTGAATTGTCTAATTCATTGTTTGAATTCTGCTGCAATACTCTCTAATCAATCAAACTTAGATCACTGATCCTAACACCCTTCCACCAAGAAATTGACATCCCCCAGATGTAGACTTTGCATTCATGTTGCAACCACCATAATCACTATTTGTATAGGCATACAGATTGAAGTCTGAATTCTTGGGATACCATAGGCCAAGTGTTGATGCACCCTCAAGGTATCTTAGAATCCTCTTGACAGTGATAAGGTGAGACATCTTAGGGTTGGATTGATAACTTTCACAAATACATGTAGCAAAAATTATATCAGGCCTGCTAGCAGTAAGATATATAAGAGACCCAATCATAGCCCTGTATAAATGCTCACCTACACACTCCCCCTCAAGATCACGAACAAGAGAGTGGTTACTGGCTATGGGTGTCTTAGCAATCTTACAGTCAGTCATATTAAACCTCTTGAGTATGTCCTTAACATACTTTGACTGACTTATGAAGATGCCATCTTCAACTTGCTTCACTTGAATTCCCAGAAAGAAATTGAGTTCCCCCATGGCACTCATTTCAAATATGTCTTTCATCAGCTTCTCAAAGTGTTTGCAGAGCTTTGGATTAGTTGAACCAAAGATGATGTCATCCACATATACTTGAACTAGCAATACGTCTTTTCCTTTTCCTTTGATGAAAATAGTTCCATCTATAATACCCCTCATGTATCCATGTTTACAGAGATACTCAGACAGTGTCTCATACCACTTCCTGGGTACCTGATGCAGCCCATAGAGAGCTTTGTCAAGCTTGCAGACATAATAAGGATGATCAGGATCTACAAAACCATGTGACTATTTGACATAAACCTCTTCATCTATCACTCCATACAAAAAGGTACACTTCACATCAAGTTGAAAGACCTTGATGTTCTTGGATGCAGCAAATGCCAGGAATATCCTAACAACTTCTAATCTTGCCACTAGAGCAAAGACATCATTGTAGTCAATCCCTTCTTCTTGTGTGTATCCTTGAACAACCAGTCTAGCTTTTTTCTTGATGATGATGCCTATATCATCTTTCTTGTTGCTAAACACCTATTTGGTTCCAATGGTAGTCTTCCAGAAGGAAGATGACAAAGGTTCCAAACTTTCTGCCTTTTGAATTGAAGCAGCTCTTGTTGCATAGCTTCAACCCAACTTCCATCCTTTAGAGCTTCATTAACTTTCTTTGGCTCTATCTGGGATAGAAAACAAGAGTGAAGACAAACATTTGCTTCATGGGTTTATCCTATTGTCTTTACCCTTAAGACAACATCTCCAATGATGTTTGTGGTAGGATGAGACTTGTGGATCCTAAGCTGAGGGATCACAACAAGTTGTTGAGAGAAATCTAAATTTGAAAAATTTTGATCTGGCATAGATGTTTCTCCTACCACATCAGCATACTTTTCAAGTGAAACTTTATCCAAGCAGTGTGTGACATCATTGATGTTCTCATCTATGGTGTGGTTAGTGGCATCAAGAAATTCTTGGTCACTGTCACCATCACCATTGTTGTCTTCCATAGTTGAGGTGTTCTTATCTGGTTGTAGAGCCTCTGAGCTGGAATTTGAAGGCATACGAGATGTATCAGCTGAATTTGGTCATTGTTGGGCTGATAGAAACATCATTTTCAAAAGTGGTTCCAATTGGAGCTGAAGATATATGTCTTGAAGATCTTCGTAGCTCAAAAATCTTGGATCAGGATCATCTGTTTTCAAATTTTCTGTAGATCCTGAAACATTCTCACAAGATTTGTTAAAATAGTTGGTAACCAAATCAAGATCAAACAACCAATCCGGACCAGAACCAGTAACACAAGGTGTGTGTTCATTGAAAGTCACATTGGCTGACTCCTCAACAATTCTAGTTCTGAGATTGTACACTCTATAAGCCTTAGCTTGGAAAGAGTATCCAATAACGTGTCCATCATTTGATTCTCAGCAAACTTGGAAATTTGATATTTGTTATTCAAGATGGTGCAAGGACATCCAAATGACCCGAGAAAACCAATGAAAGGTCTCTCTTGTGCCAAAGTTCATAAGGAGTTTTCCCATGAGTCTTAACTACTAAAACTCTGTTATGCACATAGCAGGTAGTGTTGACTATCTCTGCCTAGAAGGTGATGGGCAATTTAGAATCAGACAACATGGTTCTTGCAGCTTCAATCAGTGCCTTGTTTCTCCTCTCAGCAACACCATTTTGCTAAGGAGTCCTGGGAGCACTGAATTGTCTTGTAATACCCTTTTCATCACAGAATGTGTTAAGGATATGGTACTTAAATTCGGTTCCTTGATCAAATGTTATGATCTTTACCTTGTGATCAGATTGATTCTCAATCTTCAAAATGAAATTTTTCAGAACCTCAAGAGTGTCATCCTTAGTTCTATGGAAGAAAACCCAAGTGAATCTTGTAAAGTCATATGTGATCACTAGACAGTATAAGGTCCATCCTATACTCATTACACTGGTGGGGCCAAAAAGATATGTAACAAGTGTAGGGGAGTAGTGATTGATTTTTTCCTTCGGCTTGTGAGATACCTTATGTTGCTTCCCTTTCAGGCATGCAACACAGTGGTCATTTTTTGTAAACTCTTTCTTTGGCATTCCAGTTACCAAGTCATGCTTAATTAACTTATTCATGTTCTTAAAGTTTACATGGTACATTTTTTATGCCATAGGAAAGACTCATCACTATTGGCTTTAGACAGAAAGCATGAAACTTCTCCAAAGGGAGAGGTTTCTTGCAAATCCATCTTGTACATGTTTCTTTTCCTGGGGGCTCTAAGCAGGATATGCTCATGAGGAATGACCACACCAGGCTTAAGAACTATGCACTCATGCTTAGTAAAGAGCATGTTATGACTCTGATCACAAAATTGAGATACACTCAGAAGATTGTATCCAATCTCCTTTACAAAGTTTACCTTTTCTATGCTGAGCTTACCATTTGTGACCTTGCCCCTTCCAGAAATATGACCACCTTCATCTCCTCCAAAAGCAAAAGGTCCTCCATCAATCCTTTCAAAGTTCTGGAGTAGTGACCTATTGCCAGTCATGTGCCTGGAGCAGCCACTGTCTATGATCCAGACATTTCTGTTTGTCTTCAGCTGTCCCTGCACAAAAGAGAATGATTAGTTACATCTGGAAACCCAAGCCTTGCTTGCCGTGGGCTCATTTGTAGAAGGTAATTAACAGTAATAGATCCATGGTTGTACTAAGAGGATCTTGAGCTGTTTTTTATGGAGAAATCTCAGTCGATTGGTCTTTCTTAGACGTCCACACTACCTTTGGAGTCTTGGACTTGACCTTTCAAAACTTTAGAAGCTTTTGGAGCTTCAAAAGTTTTGATGACTGAACCTTCGAAAGATTCTGCAAACACTGCAGCAGACTTTAGTGCTTCGGAAGAACTCCTTTCTTTCGAGACCAAATATTCTTCCGAAGAGAATTTTCTACTTCCCTTCTTATTAGATTTGGAACTTCTGAAGGAAACTGGTTTTCCTTCCGAAGCTTGAATCTTCTTAGAACTCTTTCAAGCCTTTGTTTTGGCCATATGGACAGTACCTTTAGGATTGAAGGGACAATCCTTTGCAATGTGAGTGGTGCTGTCACACATAACACAATTCATTTTCTTCTTCACTAGAGCCTTGTCTTGAGAGTAAGACTGTCTTTGGTCACTTCCTTCTCCACCTTCATCTCTGCAGATGCTGAGACAGTCCTCTTGGGCTGAGGACTGTGCTTGGAGAATGATGGTCCAGGCTGTGCAATAGTGATACACAGCAGATCAGTCTTTTTCTTGCTGCTGAGATGAGTTGAACAACAACTAGAACTCTTAGCATAGGAGTTTGGGTTGATGTCTTCAGTCCCTACCACTTTAAACCCTGCAGAAATAAAAACTTGTTTCTGTTTAGAGTCAAAAGTAGCCTTGATCTCTTTAGCCTTCCTTGCCTTCTTTTGCTCTTTCTGATCAAGTTCTTTCACATGGACTTGGTCATCACAGTCTTCACTTTCTCCTCAGAAGGATAGTGGCCCTTCTTGGAATCCTCCGTTGCACTCTTTGTAGAGGGATTCTTCACTATATCTTCTTCATCCTCCTCACTCATACGAACTGTGAGAGAAAGCTCATCTTCACAAGTTCCACACCTAGGAGATCTTACTGACAAGATTATGTGTGGAGGAGCTATCTCATTAGATCCTAGTCCCTGTTTGTTTTGATAGCACACTTTGTTGTGCAGGGATGAGGATATCATGTTCTTGAAGGTCTCCTCTTCAAGAACACTATTTTCTGCCCTAGATTTGCTGATCACAAGCTCAGCCTGGCACTCAGTTAACTTGGTTATGAGATCTTTAATTTGAGTCCTAAAATCTATGTGTTCATGTTTTAGAACTAAAATGGTTTTCTCTAAGTCCTCTATTTTCAGCATATAATCATTTTCAGACTTTCTAAAATTAGATTTTAAAATGTATAAGGACTCAACATCAGATCGCAGTTCCAAGTTATATGACCTGTACTTGTTAACTTTAGCAATGCATTCAGGAGTACAGAGATGTTCCAATACCTTGGCTTCATCATGATCTGCCATCAGTGCTTGGTTTGGAGAAGCATCTTCCACCTGAAAGCTCCAGTAAAAGCCTCCTTCTTCAACAGCAATAGCAGCTTGCTGCTTTGACTTCTCATTATGGAGAGCTTTGTGAGTGTAGTTTAGTCTGGATTGTGTTTGGCCACCATTTGTTCTAGGTGCCTTACACTCTCTGGCAAAGTCGCGCATCAGGTTATAGTTGTAACACTTGACTTTGCCTTTGTCCAATCCAAACTTTCCACTGATTGCATTGCTTGGAAACTTCCTTCCAGTCCTCTTGTTGAACTTCTTGGCTCTGTGAGTGAGAAGAGCCATCTGCTGGACTATTTCCATGTATTCCAGATCATCTGGATGGACATAGCCCAAGTCTGCAAGAGTGAAAAGAGAGTTGCCACAGCTTTCATCAGAAGACAGAAAAGCTTGAGAAGAGCTTATCTCTTAGAATGGGCTTCCTTGAATGTAGTTCTCCTTTGGTGTCTCTGGGAAGGTGATGAAAGGACCCTTGGGTGAGTTGTCAGGGTAGCATAAGAGATGATGTTTGGGTTCTATGTTGTCCCTTTCAACCACATGTAGGGCTGAACCCATTTGATTGTTAGAGTTTCCAGATGAACCTTGCATGTTCATTTCCATCTGGTATCCACTGAGAATTCCATACAACTCTGTCAGAGTAAGAGTTTTGAGATTTTCAGTTCTCTTGATCACCACACAGTAGTGTGTCCACTGCCTAGGAAGTGAGGACATGCACTTCCATACAATGTCTCTGTTTTCAAGAGAAACTCCTCCATCCACTAGGGTATCCACAATCTCAACATACCTGAAGTACTGCTGAGTCATGGTTTCAACTACTTTGAAGGTGAAGTTTTCAAACTGCTACTTCAGGAGATCCTTCTTGTTCTCCTTGTCTTCAGAAGAACCCTCATACATCAGTTTCAGTGCATCCCACAGCTGCTTGGCTGTTTTGCACTTCTTGAAACCTCTGTACACAGACTTTGGAAGGGTAGTTTGAAGAGCTGTCAGGGCTTTTCTGTCTATCTCTACTCTCTTCCTATCTTCATCAGAGTAGTTAGCCACATCTTTGGGGATCATACCAGCACCAGTAGCAGAAGGTGTGCTTGGTATGAAAGGTCCATTCTCAATTGACTCCCACATTCTTGAATCAAGAGACCTGATGAAACCTTCCATTCTTAAACACGAGGTGTCAAACTCATCAAGAGTGATAAGTGGGGACTTGTTCATGGTTCCAGTTTCCATATCTGTTTTGGAAATGGCTACCATTTGAAAAGTTTAGTATTCGTATGTGTGACGGATATAAAGATGGTGAGATCTTATATCAACAGCCTGGAAACCTCTGATACCAAATGCAGGATCGTTGACAGGTGTAGAGTTACAACACAACAACACAAAGAGGAGATAAACTAAACTTAGATAAAATAGTAAACTGGATTAACGAAGTGGTGACACTAAGAACACAAGTAATATATGAGACAGAACACAAAGAACACAAGTGTTTGGTTTTCAACAATGCAATATATTGCCTTCTCTATGTTTTATTGCAAGTGTTACAAAGCATATTCGAAAGATACAAGAACATGAGATACTTATACAACATCCTACAGTCGGCTATACTTTGAAAGCCAGCTGGATACAATTGACTAGACACACACAAAATCAATTGTAGAGTCAAAAGGCAGATTGCCTTTTGACTAGTGACTATGACATGCCATAGCTCACATCCTCATCTATTATAAAAAGGATAAAGTACATAAAGTAGAAAGTTACACACTCAAGACCTCAATGTACAGTTACCAAAAGCATGGACCTTTTCACCAAACCATGTTAGTTGGTGACTTGCAGAGTTGCAGCAGAAAGGTGTCTAGCTTTATGGAACAGTACATCAGATAAAGCATGTTACTAAAAGTCTTCGGAAGAAATCTGCCTTCATGAACTTGAAGCTTCGGAAGACTTTGTCTCTGAGGCTTCGGAAGACTTCATCTTTGGCTTCGGAAGATGTTGGTCTTGGCTTCGGAAGATTTCACCCTTAGAGTATTTCTGTTGCACATGTGAAACTTCCGAAGCATTCCACTTTAATGCACTTGTGCAGCATGCAGGAAAGACTAAAGATGTTTAGGTTGCATCAGCCTCTTCATTAATCTCTACAATATCCTTTGTAAAGTCTCAAAACTTAGTCCCAAAATGTCTTCTTCAGTGGGGAGTGTGTCCACTACACTTTCATTGTAACTATCTCGAGCTCATCTTCCTCTGAGATTCTTATTCTGATACTTCTTCAATGTTGGCTCCTTTTAGCAGCCCACATCATGTCTTCTTCTTTTGTATGGTTTTGCATGTAGTTTATCCAACACTCAAATCATGTGCATATATAAGCATAGATCATTTTGTGATCTTTCATCTGATAACTTTGGAAAGAACTTATCATGCAGGTATGATGTATAGCTGGGGTGTAGCAGTTTGATTTCTACTAGGTCATAAATTCTTATCTTCTCTCCTTTCTTCCCCTCAGCATTCCTTAGTAGCACTATTTCTTTTGTCTACTCCACATATCCCCACTCAGTTATAGGAATAGTGTATCAATTTCCTGCTATGACTTTGATGGCTAATGTTTTTCTGTTTGAGTATCCAACCCTCCTTAAGAGATCATCATCAACCATAGTAGAGGAGTTGATGTTTGATCTTTTTCCTTTTTGAAGTCTTTTCTTATGTTCAGCATATTCCCTCTTAGCCTTTTTCAGTACATCATCTACAAATCTTGTTTTCATCCTACCCACTGATATAGAAAAGTCTATTCCTCTTGGATGGATTGGATAGTTTGAGATGATCAGGCTTTGCAGGTCTTTGATGTCTCTCCCAGGAAGTCTAGTTATGTTTCTACATCATAGAGGTATTCAATTCTTCCAGATGTCCTCTTGATGATAGCATAGCCCCATTCTTGATCATATTTCCATGCCATGATTTTGTTGTCTTCCAGAGAGGATGGACTAGTAATGTGATCAAACAATTCTATTAATGTGGACTTATTCTTTTTGATTTCTCTAACTATTGTTCCCAATGGCCACACTTTGCCAGGAATGACTTCTCTTGGTTCTCTGATCAGTTTTTCTTTTCCTTTGTGCTGATCTTTAGATTCAACAGTTATAGGATTAGCAGAAAGTTTGCTTTGTTGCTCATAAGATAGGTGTGGAGCTTCAGTTCTGAATCTGAGTCCAGTATCAAGTTCAACAGATATTACAAGTTCCATCATTCTTCTCAGCTCAGCAATACTTCTTCCTTTAAGCTCATCACCCTTATAGTTGTGACCCTGTAGCCAACATACCATATTGTACCTGCTTAGTTTTGTTGTATCACAGTGACCTAGATATTTCTTGATTTTCTGAATGGCTTGAAAAGTGGTGAATGCTTCATAGTCACAATTTGGAATTATGAACCTAGAAAGCTCAAACTCTTTCAACGTATCTTTCATCTCAGTCAAGTTCGTTCTTTCAACCATGTCAAATGGAAACCCATGATTGATCAATGTCATAAACATAGATGACTGAGACCTCTCTTCCATAATGTCTTTTGTTGTAAGAAGAACATCAGTATTTGACTCTTCTTGAGCTTTGTTAGATTTATCTTCAATCAGCTCTTTCCATTTAGCGTCACTCTCAGTTTCATCTTCATCATGAGTTGCTTGCTTTAATGGTGACACATCTATTAAAGGAGTGTTTTCTGAAGATGTATGCCTTTATTTCTTGGGTGTCCTTCAATATTGATTGTTTGTATATTTGTTGAACCCAAATACTTCCTTTTCTTGAGTATTGAATAAGATGCTTTGAAGTTTCAGCAGGTTTCTTTAGTTGCTCTGATTCAATAGCATATATCCTCATCTTCAGCTGATCAATCTCTTCTTTTCTTTTCTTCTCAACGAGTTGATTGATCATAGAGAGAGTCATTCATTTGATCAACCTTCAGCCTTCGCTTTTTATTTTCAATATTCTCATTCTTTGCTGAGTCCTTAAGTTCTTTAACCAGCTCATGCAATGCATCAATCACTTTATTGTTTTAATGAATTTCTCTCTCAATCTTTTCAGACTTGATTCTTGCTTCATCAGCTGATCATCTTTTACTTTCATCATTCCCTTCAACTCTTGAATTCTTTGCTTTCTATCGTTAGACTTGATAACAAGCTTGTTGTATTCAGCAGCCAGATAACTCTTGCTGACAAGGATATTAGTATCACTTAGATCATCTTCATTATAGGCAATCAGATCAACATAGTTTTCCTCTTCTTCTTCTTGCTGATGTTGAAAGCAATCTCATCATCATTTACTTCTTCATGGGCTACACTTGCTGAGCTTGAACTGGCCTCAATAGCTTGATCTTCTGGTTCTTGATGTGTTTGTTGTTGTTGTTGATGGTCAGTGACCGGAGAGACTGGTTTAGTTTCATTTGAGAGTACAGGGGATTCAGTTTTGGTTAACGACAGTTGAACTGTACTTGCTTGTGAGGCTAACATTGTCTCCATAGTGTATATGCTCTCAGTGGATGAATTTTCTGGATTGGAGTTTGTTAAAAAAGTTACGTTTGAAGCTGATTTGGTGATAGCGGATGAATTGGAGAGATAGGTTCTGTGTTTTGGCTAGCTGGTGATTATGGTTGGGGTGTTTGTTGTTGATTTGGTGATAGAGGGTGAATTAGTGAGATAGGTTCTGTGCTTTGGCTGGCTGGTGATTGTGGTTGGGGTGTTTGTTGTTGCTTTGGTGATAGAGGGTGAATTGGAGAGATAGCTTATGTGTTTTGGTTGGCAGGTGAATTTGGTAGGGAAGGTTGAGGTTGATGATGTATCGGTGATATATCTAGTGAGTGAGTGTCTTGAACAGAGTTGGTTGATGAAACCTCTTGTTGATCTTCCCACACAAGCTCTTGAGGAATGTTTGCATGAGCATCTACCACATGATCAAACATGGGCATGTATCCCCCTTCATATTTCCCAGATATTTTATTTAGTAGGATCTGCCAAGGTGTGCTTGAATGAACACACCACCATCAACAGTAGTTCCAGGCAGATCAGCATTAATGATTAGTTGCAGAAACCTTGGAAACATATACATCTTGTCAGCCTTCTTTACTTTGATATGATCACATAAGCAGTTGAAGATGTACTAGTGAGTGAGTGTCTTGAACAGAGTTGGTTGATGAAACCTCCTGTTGATCTTCCCACACAAGCTCTTGAGGAATGTTTGCATGAGCATCTACCACATGATCAAACATGGGCATGTATCCCCCTTCATATTTCCCAGATATTTTATTTAGTAGGATATGCCAAGGTGTGCTTGAATGAACACACCACCATCAACAGTAGTTCCAGGCATCAGCATTAATGATTAGTTGCAGAAACCTTGGAACATATACATCTTGTCAGCCTTCTTTACTTTGATATGATCACATAAGCAGTTGAAGATGTACTTTGAGTAATTGTAGGTTCTTCCCTCAAAAACACCAATAATGCCTGAAGAGATATGCCTTGAATTTTGTCAAGTCCAGATTTTTTGTTTGAGATGCACTTAAGATAAGTGTGAAAGAGAAATCTATACAGCTTGCAAAGTCTTCCTTTCTTGATTTGTCCCTTCTCGAAATCACCATCATACCCCATCAGAAGAAAAACTTTCTCTATGTATTCATTCTTGAACACATCAGGATGACCAACTTCTACATCTCCCAACTCAAGAACCCTTCTTATTGTTTGTAATCGACTCTCAGTCTTCGATTCTTCACATCAGCCACAATAAGTTGACCATCTTCTTCTATTGGTGCGGAGTTCTAGAAATCAATGATGTGTGATTGATGAATCACACGCTCTATTAATAAGGCATAGAACAACCAAGATCTTCTTAGATATCAGATAATATCTTGACACCCTTCTGAAATAGGGTCGTCTGGGTTTAAGAAAGCACACACATTGTGCTCTCTCGCAAATCGATTACCCATCTGTTCATAAGAAGAAGATTTCGTTAGAATCATATAATTGATATGAGAATACGAACAGTTATGAGATTAAACAAGAATCAAACATTTCATTCTTGAATATTACAACATGTTTTACCTTCAAAACAGTGGATTAAGAACACGGATATATGTTTGTTTAATGTTTTGATTTGGTAAAATATGAATGTTATAGAAGGGGGAATGTTTGTTGAGAGTGTGTTTTTATAGGTCTGAAAAAGTGAACTGAGAAGGCGAATAATGGACTTTGAAGTCAAACAATATCAATTATACTATCAGACACATTAATTTTACCACATTAATGAAGTGGGACCCTCAACAAATTCTTCCACAGATCTTCTACGGATCTCATATATCTTTTGCGGATGTCTTAATGACATCTACTAATGACGTATAACTTACATTTTTCACAGATTACCAAACTACGAAATTAAATTATATTTGTTGATCTTTGCTCATCCGTAGTTTACCAATCTACGAATAAACATTTAAATTTTCAACACTGTAGCTTCTGCCGATTTGTGTGTTCCCCATATGAATGAAAACAATTAGCTTGGTTCATGGGATTAATATTGATGATAATAAAACTTAATGATTAGATGCTAAAATATAATAATGATGAACATGATAAAGAACACAAACATGTTTAATGTTTGATGTTTATTGATATATTATTGAAATCATCATCCATGAATGATGATGGTACGATGTTGTTGGTGATGGACCTAATTCACCCTATCAAGTGATGAATTATTCACACTTTACAATGATAATATATGTTAATATATATACTATTCTAGCAATTACAATAATTACAAAATAAACCTTAGACTAATATTTTTATTGTTTTTGTTCTTCAAGACTTCAACTTTAATAATATTGGAAATCTTCAATTTCTTCAAAGGTAGACTACCCAACAATACTCCCCCTAAATTGTAGATTTCTGATGTGAATTGAAGCTTGATCTTGTTATTGTTGAATAGTTGCCAAAGTCAAGAAACTTGTTGTTGATACGGATGCGAGATCTTTAAAAGTTTAGAACAATCAATTTTTGTTTTTGATTTGTGGTTATAGCTTTCTTTTATATCTTCAAGCTAAAACCCTAATCCATATGTTCTTTTTGACGTTGGCAGCCCAAACAATTATGTCCAAGTCCACCTTTTCTTTTTGATGTTGGTGGCCCAAACAAATAAATCTGAGTCCGCCTTTTCTTTTTGTTTTAATGATGGAGCCCAAGTAACAAACCCAATGGTGTTCACGAGCCCATTTGCAACCCTAGGTTGCAAACCCTAATTTGACATCCCAAATGTGGCCACAAATGCCACTTTGGTTTGGCAGCCCTAGTTAGGGCGTCCCTAATGTGGCCGCAAAGGCCACTTGCGGCAGCCTCTTAGTCGGAAAACCCTAATTAGCGCATCCCCTTTCGGCCACTACAATCTGATTTGGCAGCCTTTCTTGGCAGCCTTTCTTGGCAGCCCCATTTGGCCGCAACACTTGGTTCGCATGCATCCTAATGTGGGCATCCCCATTCGGCCAGCCTTAATTCGTAACAGCTGCTCACGGAAGCCTCAACCATTCGCAAGAAACCGTAATGAGACAAACCCTAATTGTTTAATCCTCGAGGCAGCCTATTTCATTTGCTTTCTTGCATTGTGTGCATCGGATCTTTGTATTGTTGAATGGGTTGTTGATGAGATTGCTTTTTTTCAGATCTTCAATATGTTCAGAACACACATTGTACTCTCTCACAAATCGATTATCCATTTGTTCATAAGAAGATGATTTCATTAGAATCACATTATAGATATGACAATACGAACAGTTGTGAGATTAAACAAGAATCAAACAGTTCATTCTTGAATATTACGACATGTTTTACCTTGAAAACAGCGGATTAAGAACACCGATATATGTTTGTTTAATGTTTTGGTTTGGTAAAATTTGAATGTTATAGAAGGGGGAAAAGTTTGTTAAGAGTGTGTTTTTCTAGGTCTGAAAAAGTGAACTAAAAAAGCAAATAATGAATTTTAAAGTCAAACAACAGCATTTATACTATCAGACAGATTAATTTTACCACATTAATGAAGTGGGACCCTCAACAAATTCTTCCGCAGATCATCTACGGATCTCATAAATCATCTGAGGATGTCTTAACGACATCTGCTCATGACGTATAACTTACATTTTTCACAGATTACCAAACTATGAAATTAAATTATATTTGTTGATCTCTGCACATCCGTGATTTACCAATCTACGGATAAACATTTAAATTTTCAACACTATAGCTTGTGCTGATTTGTGTGTTCCTCATATGAACGGGAACAATCAGCTTGGATCTTAGGATTCATATTGATCATAATAAAACTTAATGAATAGATACTAAAATATAATAAGGATGAACATGATGTAGAACACAAACGTGTTTAATGTTTGATGTTTAATATATATTATTGGAATCATCATCCTTGAAGGATGACGGTATGATGTTGTTGGTGATGGACCTGATTCACCCTAACAAATGGTGAATTATTCACACTTTACAATGATATATATGTTAACGTATATACTAGTCTAAGAATTATAATAATTACAAAATAAACCCTAGACTAATATTTTTATTGTTTTTGTTCTCCAAGACTTCAACTTTAATAATATTGGAAATCTTCAATTTCTTCAAAGGTAGAATACCCAACAATACTCCCCCTAAATTGTAGATTTCTGATGTGAAATGAAGCTTGATCTTGTTATTGTTGAATAGTTGGCAAAGTCAAGAATGTTGTTGTTGATGTGGAAGCGAGATCTTTAAAACATTAGAACAATCAGTTTTTGTTTTTGATATATGGTTATAGCTTGCATTCATAGATTCAATCTAAAACCCTAATCCATATTTTCTTTTTGATGTTGTCGGCACAAACAATTAAATCCACCTTTTTTTTATCTTGGCGGCCCAAACAAATAAATCCGAGTCAGCCTTTTCTTTTTGTTTTAATGATGGAGCCCAAGTAACAAACCCAATGGTGTTCACGAGCCCATTTGCAACCCTAGGTTGCAAACCCTAATTTGACATCCCTAATGTGGCCACAAATGCCACTTTGGTTTGGCAGCCCTAGTTAGGGTGTCCCTAATGTGGCCGCAAAGGCCACTTGCGGCAGCCTCTTTGTCGAAAAACCCGAATTAGGGCATCCCCCTTGGGCCGCTATAATCTGATTTGGAAGCCTTTTTTGGCAGCCCCATTTGGCCGCAACACTTGGTTCGCATGCATCCTCATTCGGCAGCCCTAATGTGGGCATCCCCATTCGGCCACCCTTAATTCGTAAGAGCTGCTCACGGCAGCCTCAACCATTCGCAAGCAACCGTAATCGAACAAACCCTAATTGTTTGATCCTTGAGGCAGCCTCTTTCATTCGCTTTCTTGCATTGTGTGCATTGGATCTTTGTATTGTTGAATGGATTGTTGATGAGATTGCTTTTTTTCAGATCTTTAATAACTTTAGCACACACATTGTGCTCTCTCGCAAATCGATTATCCATTTGTTCATAAGAAGATGATTTCATTAGAATCACATTATGGATATGAGAATACGAACAGTTGTGAGATTAAACAAGAATCAAACAGTTCATTCTTGAGTATTACGACATGTTTTACCTTGAAAACAGCAGATTAAGAACATGGATATATGTTTGTTTAATGTTTTGGTTTGGTAAAAATTGAATGTTATAGAAGGGCGAAAAGTTTGTTAAGAGTGTGTTTTTCTAGGTCTGAAAAAGTTAACTAAAAAAGCGAATAATGAATTTTGAAGTCAAACAACATCAATTATACTACGAGACTGATTAATTTTACCACATTAATGAAGTGGGACCCTCAACAAATTGTTCTGCAGATCATCTACGAATCTCATAAATCATTTGAGGATGTCTTAACGATATCTGCTCATGACGTATAACTTACATTTTTCATAGATTACCAAACTATGAAATTAAATTATATTTGTTGATCTTTGCTCATCCTTAGTTTACCAATCTATGGATAAACATTTAAATTTTCAACACTGTACCTTCTGCTGATTTGTGTGTTCCCGATATGAACGGGAACAATCAGCTTGGATCTTAGGATTCATATTGATGCTAATAAAACTTAATGATTAGATGCTAAAATATAATAATGATGAACACGATGTAGAACACAAACGTGTTTAATGTGTGATGTTTATTGATATATTATTGAAATCATCATCCATGAAGGATGATTGTATGATGTTGTTGGTGATGGACCTGATTCACCCTAACAAGTGGTGAATTATTCACACTTTACAATGATAATATATGTTAATATATATACTAGTCTAGCAATTATAATAATTACAAAATAAACCCTAAACTAATATTTTAATTGTTTTTGTTCTTCACGACTTCAACTTTAATACCCAACAATACTCCCCGTAAATTGTAGATTTCTGATGTGAATTGAAGCTTGATCTTGTTATTGTTGAATAGTTACCAAAGTCAAGAATGTTGTTCTTGATGCGGAAGCGAGATCTTTAAAACTTTAGAACAATCAATTTATGTTTTTGATTTGTGGTTATAGCTTGCTTTCATAGCTTCGAGCTAAAACCTTAATCCATATTTCTTTTTGATGTTGGCGGCGTAAACAATAAAGTCCAAGTCCACCTTTTCTTTTTGATGTTGGCGGCCCAAACAAATAAATCCGAGTCCAGCTTTTCTTTTTGTTTTGATGATGGAGCCCAAGTAACGAACTGAATGGTGTTCACGAGCCCATTTGCAACCCTTGGTTGCAAACCCTAATTTGGCATCCTTAATATGGCCACAAATGCCACTTTGGTTTGGCAGCCCTAGTTAGGGCATCCCTAATATCGCGCCAAGGCCACTTGCGGCAGCCTCTTAGTCGGAAAACCCTAATTAGGGCATCACTTTTCGGCCGCTACAATCTGATTTGGCAGCCCCATTTGGTCGCAACACTTGGTTCGCAGGCATCCGCATTCGGCAGCCCTAATGCGGGCATCCCCATTCGGCCGCCCTTAATTCGCAAGAGCTGCTCACGGTAGCCTCAACCATTCGCAAGCAACCATAATCGAACAAACCCTAATTGTTTGGCCCTTGAGGCAGCCTCTTTCATTGGCTTTCTTGCATTGTGTGCATCGGATCTTTGTATTGTTGAATGGATTGTTGATGAGATTGCTTTTTCAGATCATCAATAAGTTTAGCACACACATTGTGCTCTCTCACAAATCGATTATCCTTCTGTTCATAAGAAGAAGATTTCGTTAGATTCACATTATTGATATGAGAATACGAACATTTGTGGGATTAAACAAGAATCAAACACTTCATTTACTACATTAATGAAGTGAGACCCTGAACATATTCTTCCGCAGATCATCTACGGATCTCATAAATCATGTCAGGATGTCTTAGCGACATCTGCTGATGACGTATAACTTACATTTTTCACAGATTACCAAATTAAGAAATTAAATTATAGTTGTTGATCTTTGCTCATCCGTAGTTTACCAATCTACGGATAAACATTTAAATTTCAACACTGTAGCTTCTGCTGGTTTGTGTGTTGCCGATATGAATGGGAACAATGAGCTTGGATCTTAGTATTTATAATGATGATAATAAAACATAATGATTAGATGCTAAAATATAATAATGATGAACACAATATAGAACACAAATGTGTTTAATGTTTGATGTTTATTGATATATTATTGAAATCATCATCCATGAAGGATAATGGTATGAGGTTGTTGGTGATGGACCTGATTCAACCTAACAAGTGGTGAATTATTCACACTTTACAATGATAATATATGTTAATATATATACTAGTCTAGCAATTATAATAATTACAAAATAAACCCTAAACTAATATTTTTATTATTTTTTTTCTGCAAGACTTCAACTTTAATAATATTGGAAATCTTCAATTTCTTCAAAGGTAGAATACCCAACAATACTCCCCCTGAATTGTAGATTTCTGATGTGAATTGAAGCTTGATCTTGTTATTGTTGAATAGTTGCCAAAGTCAAGAATGGTGTTGTTGATGTGGAAGCGAGATCTTTAAAACTTTAGAACAATCAATTTTTGTTTTTGATTTGTGGTTATAGCTTGCTTTCATAGATTCAAGCTAAAACACTAATCCATATTTTCTTTTTGATGTTGGCGGCCCATAAGTCCACCTTTTCTTTTTGATGTTGGTGGCCCAAACAAATAAATCTGAGTCCGCCTTTTCTTTTTGTTTTAATGATGGAGCCCAAGTAACAAACCCAATGGTGTTCACGAGCCCATTTGCAACCCTAGGTTGCAAACCCTAATTTGACATCCCTAATGTGGCCACAAATGCCAGTTTGGTTTGGCAGCCCTAGTTAGGGCGTCCCTAATGTGGCGGCAAAGGCCACTTGCGGCAGCCTCTTAGTCACAAAACCCTAATTAGGGCATCAATTTTCGGCCGCTACAATCTAATTTGGCATCCTTTTTTGGGTGCCCCATTTGGCCGCAACACTTGATTCGCAGGCATCCTCATTCGGCAGCCCTAATGTGGGCATCCCCATTCGGCCTCCCTTAATTCGCAAGAGCTGCTCATGGCAGCCTCAACCATTCACAAGCAACCATAATCGAACAAACCCTAATTGTTTGACCCTTGAGGCAGCCTCTTTCATTTGCTTTCTTGCATTGTGTGCATCGGATATTTGTACTGTTGAATGTATTGTTGATGAGATTGCTTTTTCAGATCATTAGTAAGTTTAGCACACACATTGTGCTCTCTCGTAAATCGATTATCCTTCGGTTCATAAGAAGAAGATTTTATTAGAATCACATTATTGATATGAGAATACGAACAGTTGTGAGATTAAACAAGAATCAAACACTTCATTCTAGGTCTGAAAATGTGAACTGAAAAAGCGAATGATGAATTTTGAAGTCAAACAACATCATTTATACTATCAGACACATTAATTTTACCACATTAATGAAGTCGTACCCTCAACAAATTCTTCCGCACATTATCTACGGATCTCATAAATCATCTGAGGATGTCTTAGCGACATGTGCTAATGAAGTATAACTTACTTTTTCACAGATTGCCAAACTATGAAATTAAATTATATTTGTTGATCTTTGCTCATC